>JAULJZ010190403.1:0-21045 GCA_032270985.1 Heliamphora pulchella | reverse complement strand
TCCATCCTTTGACACCACGTGTCCAAGGAATCTCACCTCCGTCATCCAAAACTCACACTTCTCGAACTTCGCATACAAGCGATGTTCTCTCAGAAGCTGTAGGACAACATGCAGATGCTCCTCATGCATTTCTCTCGTGGGTGAATAAATCAGAATGTCATCCACGAACACGATTACAAAACTATCCAAATAAGGGTGGAAGATACGGTTCATCAGACCCATAAATGTAGCAGGGCCGTTCGTCAAACCGAACGGCATAACTAGAAACTCATAGTGATCATAGCGAGTCCGAAAGGCGGTCTTCTCTATGTCCTCGTCCCTGATCCTCAGCTGATGATACCTTGACCTCAAGTCAATCTTTGAAAAGCAGCGTGACCCCCTCAACTGATCAGACAAGTCGTCGATCCTCGGCATCGGATACTTGTTCTTCACTGTCACCAAGTTCAACTTCCTGTAATCTATACACAATCGCAATGAACCATCCTTCTTCTTTGCAAAGAGAGCTGGAGCTCCCCACGGCGATGTACTCGGCCGCACAAACCCCTTATCTAGCAACTCCTGTAACTGCACCTTGAGTTCTTACAACTCAGCTGGTGCAAAACGGTATGATGGCATAGAGATAGGAGCAGCTCCCGGAACAAGATCAATGGAGAACTCCACATCTCGATTCGGTGGCAACTCAAACAGATCGTCAGAAAAGACATCTGGGTAGTTGTATACTACAGGAGGTAACACTCCTCGAACCGTAACCGGCTCATCCAACCTGAGTGCAGAAAAGCGAAAACCCAAATCTCCTCGAACCCGAGTGGCACCTAGCATAGATATCAGGCCCTCATCCCGATCACCCATAAAGTAAAAGCAGTCACCCTTTGGCGTACAAATCGACACCCTCTATCGCTCACAATCTATAAAAGCATGGTAGGTGGTCAGCCAGTCCATCTTAGGATGACATCAAACGTGGTCTTGTCTAGTATGATAAAATCAAACTCTAAACAACGACCGGCGACCTCCAACACACAGGACCTACAGACAAGGCTCAACGTTACATTCCCACTAACTGGGGTCTCCACGCACATGGTACTACCCAACCAGTCCATTTCCAACCCCAAAGAAGATACAAGTGCAGATGATATAAATGAGTGTGATGCTTCGGCGGCGATGAGAACACTAGCCCATGATCTAAAAACTAGAAGAGTACCTCTGATCATGGCTGGTGTAACAGTAGCATCAGACGCCACTGGTGCTTTGAAAGCACTGCGATCAGCGAGAACATAAGCCCTGGCCTACGGTAGTCTGGTCTGTCCACCATAACTCTGAGTCAATGGCTGCCTCACCGACAGCGCTGAAGTATCTCCTTCCGCAAACCTCAACGTCTATGCCCTAGGCTGCTACGGAGCCTGTCGCCTCTGTACTGATGAAGCAACTGGTGCTCCTGTCACACCCTGGGCATTTCCCTCTCTAGGACACTGCCTGCGAAAGTGCCCAGGCTAGCCACACCTAAAACAGATAGGTAGGTCTCTCGCCTGTGACTGGATGGGCACTGAACTCTGAGACTGGCCCTTCTGCGGGCACTCAACTGAACGATGTCCCCGCTGTCCGCAGTGATAACAGATCAATCCTCTCTGCTCTGGCCTTCCTGTCAAGGCCACTAAAAGTTTAGGTGCCGACGACTTCGGCTGTGATGATCCAGCAAAACGAGAACTAGGTCCAGACGACCTCTGGCGCTTGTCCCTGCGCCCCTGGAACTGTGCATCACCACTGCCTTGCTGGCTCCCACTCTCTCTAATCCTGTGGCTATCAGCCAACGAGTTCTCGACCCGAATAGCAGATTCCACCAACTTGATGTACACCTCCACATCCAGAGCTGCAACCATATCCTTAATAGTAGGTCGAAGTCCCCTCTCAAACCTCCGAGTGCGTAACTCCTCTGTAGATACCATCTCAGGTGCGAACCGCGATAGATTCGTGAATTTGGCCTCATACTGGACCACAGACAGATTACCCTGAACAAGGGAGAGAAACTCCTCTCGGTAAGCATCCCTCGAAGACCTTGGGAAATACTTCTCCAAGAAGACTCTCGTGAAAGCAGCCCATGTCTCATCCACAGTGGTCTTGGCGAACTTCCACCACTCTCTAGCATCTTCCCGTAGTTAGAACGCTACCAACTTTATACGCAAAGCATCCTCCTTAATATCTAGAGTATCAAAGATAGAAGTGGTCACTTCTAACCATTCAGTAGCTACCTTGGGGATCGGCTCCCTAGAAAAGGTCAGAGGATCCAACCGCCGAAACTCCCGCATAGCTACAGAAGCCCTTGGCTCAAGAACCCTCACGCTAGCCCTGGTGGCTTCTGCCATAGCTCTCGTAGTAGCCAACATCTCACGGGCGACATCAGCGCCGCTAACATCAGTACCACCCACTTGCTCCTGTGGGGCAGAAGCGTTCCCTTCCTCTGGAACCTGAACATAGGCACGTCCTCGGCCACAGCCTCGGCCACGACCCCGTCTCCGCACTCCCCGCGTGGACATAGCTCTATAGGAAGCAATACAAAAAGAATAAGCTTTCCTACAACATGCTACTACGTAACATAAACACATAATCATGCTATCACATAGCCATATACGAATATGCAAACACATCTCACATACTGAGGAGAACTAACAAAACGGACTCGTCAATTTGGATAACGTATTCAGATTCCTTGCTAGAATACACGTTGGCCAAACGCGCTTATAACTTGGCTCCTAAACATGTTAAACCAAACGCCCGAAGGCAAGACTCGCCAATCCTGAGATTCATCCTCCATACCCATATATACACAATTATCATGCTCAGAAAACTATTAACATGTTATAAACCAGCATTTAAACACATGCAAACAAGCATACACAATGTACCTCACCAGGTGATAAACCCCTTTTTTCCATGACTCTTAGGTATTCGAACCCAGAGCTTTGATACTAATTTGTCACGTCCCAAAACTCAAAATTATGTGAAAATCCACCAAACATCCATTTTATATGAAAATACAGGTTTTCATACATCAAAATCCGCTTGTTGAAGCCAATAGAAAACCCAACAAAAGATATCTCTCACAAACAGAAATACATACAGGTTCAACATGCGTACAATATATCGCCTTACGGCGTACAAAATCGGCCATCAGGAACAGGCATACCAAAAAGAAAATTATAAAAGTCTTCCGCAACCACGGGCATTATCAAGCTACTCTTCATCCACATCATCACCTGAAAATGGTTTTATAAAAAATTTCCACAGGTGAGCCGAAGCCCAATAGAAAATAGATAATAAGCTGTAAAGTAGGAATATGTAATCATATGGTAGGAGCGAACTCAACCACAAAACTAAAATAAGTATTTACGTCATAAAAGCCCAAGTTTTTCCACAAACCTCCAGAACAGTTTTCCCTTCACAACTAAGCATTTATACAATGCAAAATCACATTTTACAGTTGAAGGAAAACAGTAACAAAAACATTACTTTTCCACTCGGATCACACACCGAGGAAAGATAAAAACAGTAATCAAAACATCGTTTCCCTGGCAGAATGTACCATTGCAGAAAAGAAGAATAAGATCCTATGTACCGACTCCATCACAAGGGGATAGAGGTCACAACTATAGACTCCTGTCCAGTATCTAAGCCCCAGATATCTTGGGATCGCCTAGATAAACACAGGTTCTATACGGAGTACCACGACGAACCACTTAGTATACGGCTATGAACCGAGGGAACTAAGCACCCATCCGTCTCAGTTTACGGGGACTAACCCGAAGGACCTGAGTACCTATGCTGCGCACATTTTCGGACTTACACCGAGGGTAACTCGTGCCACATACACGTCATCTCGGTACATCTAGATAATCTTCTGAAAATATTTCTCAAAATCGGTATATTATACATGTACATAGATCCATCCCTCACCAGGAGATCGAAACAAAATATTTCTAAAATATTTTTCCCAAAAGAAGTTATACAATGCATGTATAAGTATGAGATCCAATCCATGAAACTATAGATATCAAACCAAAACATATAAAAAAAACATACACATTTTATGAAAACGTTTTAGAAAGCGAGCCTTAACCCCAAGGGTAGCTCCAAACCTCCAATAAACACATTTTTCTCAAACGGTTTTCGTAAAAACTCCTTTTTCATCAGCCAAACCACCCAAGGGAAGCCAACGCTCAACCCCCAAACCACCAAATACTCACACAGGGGTTCGGTCGACTGGCCCAAGCCCCCAATCGACTGAAAATCTCACTGGAAAAGAGGTAACAAAACAGAAACAATTTCAGTCGATTGACCCTTTTGGTCCAGTCGACTGAACTCCCCAAAAGATGATTCAGTCGACTGACCACCTCGGTCTAATCGACTGAACTGCCCAGAAAATGGTTTTTTGGCTACGGGTTCGTTGGTTTTTGCTCCCAAAGCTAGAATCGAACCTCCAAACACCCATCAAATACTCATCAAACACCCTCAAGCATCAACACGCTCAAGCCTCGCACCACAACCTCGAAAAGAAACTCTCAAAACACACTTCCATCCACCGAAAACGCCGAAGAACAGTTTTAAATCAAAACCAAATCTAAAACATAAAACCACATTTCATGCATTTTAAGTTGGTGAAACAGCATAATATTACATATACAATCCTTATACAGCAGTATAATCTGGAATCCTACCTTGTTGGTCAAAAACTTGACGCCTTAATCCACGTGCAAATTCGAGCTTCGTCAAAATCGAATTCTGTCCGGATGGATGCGTAGACCACGTTGCCGATACTAAGGATCAGCAGTTGATTTATCAAAAACCAAGCCCCGGGCCCCCGAGAAGTTAGAGAGAAGGCAGAGAGAAAAATGAGAAAACTTAAGAGTTAAGTTTTGAAAATATTCTTTGAAAATATCTAACTCCAGATATTTATAAGCCTCAAAAATATCTTTTTTTTTTGAATTTTTGAAATTCGCACCATAACTCCCTACAACCCCAGGAAGCAACCCCGCATGCTCGGTTTAACTAAAACAGGTATCGAAACACATATATACATACAACAGCAAGAAATGCCAAAAAGGCGTCAAAACACCTAATATGCATATATATCAAAATCAAACGGTACAGGGTCTCACACCGATGATGCGTCTGACACGGAAGGGAGTTGTGTTCATTTGGAGTGAGTCCAGTGAGTCAGCATTCTAGGAGTTGAAGACGAGGTTGACTAGCGCGCCAGTGTTGATTAATCCAGAGCGAAGCTTGGGGTATGCAGTTATTGTGATGCATCACATGATGATTTAGGTTGTGTTCTGATGCAGGGAGGTAAGGTTGTAGCCTATGATTCTCGGCAGTTGAAGACGCACGAGGAGAACTACTCGACACACGACTTGGAATTGGCTGTCGTGGTCTTGGGAACGAACTTGATGTTCAGTATTGCTTTTCACCCCCAGACGGATGGTCAGTCTAAGAGGACTATATAGATTCTGGAAGATATGTTGAGGGCATGTGTACTTGATTTTAGGGATTCTTGGGAGGATCATCTACCGTTGGCAGAGTTTGCATACAACAACAACTATCAGTCTAGTATTGGGATGGCACCGTATGAGGTTTTATATGGTAGACCGTGTAGATCGCCCGTGTGTTGTACAAATGTGGGAGAGACCACAGTTTTGGGACTAGACATGGTACGAGAGACGACAGAGAAGGTTGCGGTGATTTGCTAATGCCTTATGACATCTTAGAGTCGCCAGAAGAGTTATGCAGATCAGATGAGGCGACCTTTGGAGTTTGCAGTGGGAGATCATGTGTTTCTAAAGGTCTCGCCACGTAAAGGCTTGAAGAGGTTTGGTCGTAGCGGGAAGCTATCACCGCGTTTCATTGGGCCTTTTGAGATTCTTGACAGGATTGGTGAGGTTGCATATCGTTTGGCTTTGCCACCTCAGTTAGCATCTATGCATAACGTGTTTCACATTTCTATGCTTTGGAGGTACGAGCCTAATCCTTCACATGTGTTAGATTGGGCTGAGCTGTGGGTTTATGAGGATGTTACTTATGAGGAACATCCAATGAAGATTCTAGATACGAAGGAACAGGTGTTACGTGGGAGAACAATTGTTTATGTCAATGTCTTATGGCATCATCACGGGGTTAAAGAAGCGACGAAAGCTAGAGTCTGGGGTGCGTGCTAGATACTCGGAGTTGTTCACCTCGTGACCTTATAGCGAATTTGGGGGGCAAAATTCCTTAAGGGGGGAGAGTTGTGAGACCCTGTACCATCTATTTTTATGATATATGCATATTCGGTTCTTTTGACGCATCTTTAGAATTTTTTTCTTTTACACGTTTTTAAGCAATGTGATGCGTGTTTGAGTGTATGCTGGGTTGGTCCTGGGGGTTGTTGGGAGTTGCAGTTCGAATTTTGAAAATTTCAAAAAACAAAGATATTTTGGAGGCCTATAAATATCTGGAGTTAGATATTTTCAAAAGATATTTTCAAAACTTAACGATTAAGTTTCCTTCCATTTCTCTCTACCTTCTCTCTAACTTCTTGGGGACCCGGGGATTGGTTTTTGACTGTCCAACAGCCGATCCTTGTTGTTGCCATTGTGGTCTATACAACCATCCAACGAAATTTCATTTCGACAAAGCTCAATTTTGCACGTGAATCGAGACGTCGAATTTTTGACTCACCGAGATAGGATCCTAGACTCTATTATCTTAAAGGGATACGACGTGTAATCATATGTGTTTTTACCATCTTGAAATGCATGAAAAGTTAGTTTATGTGTTGAAAAGTCGGGTTTTGGTTCAAAATCATTTTCGGTTGGATGAAACGGGTTTGGTTGGACAAAAGGGTTTATGTTTTAAGTGTTTCTTTTGGTTCCCTTTGAGGATATGAGCTTGTGTATGTCCATGGGTTTCAAAAATATGCGAGTTGATGGTTTGATTCGAGTTTGGATGTGTTTTGGCTTCAAATTTCATCAAAAATATTCATTTTTGGCATAGGACCGCTTCAGGGACCACTCAAGCGGTCTAGAGGGCGGTCTTGGAATGCTCTCGGGTTGGTGACCGCTGGACGGACGGCTCGAGCGGTCTAGCCCGTAGTCTGTTTTTCACTGGTTGAAAATTTATTTTTAAAATTGATGTATCTGCCTCATCCGGACTTGAAATGGGGTTATTTTGTGCTCAAATTGAAGCCCCGAAAGTCTTCTTTCCAGTGACACCTTTTCTCACATTAAAATTCTTTTTGTAGAAAAAGTTATGATCAAAGTAGTGAGGGTATGTCAAAATT
The DNA here is from genome assembly GCA_032270985.1 of Heliamphora pulchella. Taxonomy (NCBI): domain Eukaryota; kingdom Viridiplantae; phylum Streptophyta; class Magnoliopsida; order Ericales; family Sarraceniaceae; genus Heliamphora; species Heliamphora pulchella. Next base: position 13,742 of record JAULJZ010190403.1, on the reverse strand, counting down.
TCTTAACCGTTTTTTATCTGTTTATGGCCATATGTCTTGGAAAAGCTTATTTTTCATCCTTATTGGAACTTTTTATCAAATTTCTTGTTCCTTGGGAGTTTTCTTGTGGATGTTCATAGTTTTCAAAAGGTGGTTTTGAAAACAGGTTTGGAGGTTTGGAGCTAACCCTCGGGGTTGAGTCTCAGCTTTTTAACGTTTTGATGGAAATTGTTTTAAATGCTTGTAGATCTCCATGTTGATGGATTGGATTTCTTTCTATACATGTGTTGTATAACTGCTTGTGGGGTTTTAAATGTTATCCATAGATGTACCGTGACAGTAGATGTGCTGAGTTGGGCTTCCATTGCTCCTCGGCGTAAGTTCGAAAACGTGTGCAGAGTAGGTCCCTACGTGCCTTCGGGTTAATCCCCGTAAACGAGGTTGGTGGGTACTTAGTGCCCTCGGGTTGTGAACCTGTAAACTAAGTGGTTGGTGGGTGGTTAGGGCCCTCGAGTTGTGAACCGGTAAACTAAGTCAGTTGCCTTTGTGAATGGCGTTGTTTACGTTGTCGTAGCTCTGTATAGAACTTGTTATTATCGAGCAGGCCATAAGTGGTGACTAGGGTAATGGACAGAAGTCTATAGTTGTTACCTTTATCTGTATGGCAGAGTCGGTATATAGGATTATATTTTATCTTGTTTTTTCCTCGGCTGTGTGACCTGAGTGGAGATTGCTGTGTTTTATTGCTTTTTCTTAACTGTGGCATGATATCTGTTAGGATGATATGCATAGTTTCAAGGATGGACATGGTGGTTTTCAGGTGGAAAACTTATAGTTTTTGTGAGAAAAACCTTTTTGGGTTTTGTGGTCGAGTTAGCTCCCACTATATGATTGCATGACCTGCTTTACAGCTTTACTGTCTTTTCCTATTGGGCTTCGGCTCACGGTGTGGGATTTTACTATAAAACTATTTTTTCAGGTGGACGTGAGGAGTTGACCTAGATACTTGTGGTGACGGAAGACTAGATGTAGTTTCTCCTGTTTTGAGACATGCACTTTTACATGTGATGCCTGTTCCAGAAAGCGGGTTCTGTACGCCTTAAGGTGATATAATTATTCATGTATAATATTGCATATTTACTATTTATGAGAGCTAAACTTTGGGGATCTTTATCCAAATATTGTATATTTTAATTTCCAACTGTAAACCTTATTTTCATAAACGGTGTGGGGGGGAATTTCGCGTGACCTTGGTGCTTGGGGCGTGACATCATTTCAGTCAGTTGCAGTGTAAGAGAGATTGGAGTAATAATATAAAGATCATCCACCAATGTACCAGAACAGATAACCTGTTTATTATCCTTAATAACCACAGAGTTATTAAAATAAACCAAATATCTATTTTTAGCCAATCCAAAAACGAAAACTAAGTTCCTTTTAATGGAAGGTACATAAAGACAATATCTCAATATTAAAATTCGATCTCTACCAAAACTGAGAGTGACATCTCCAACTGCAACTACTGTTACCTTTGTATTATTGCCTATATGCAAGTAAATCTCTCAATCACTAAGTTGTTAAATTTTTTAGAACCCCTTCAATGAATTACAGATATGATTAGGTGCTCTCGTATCTACACACTAGGTACTGGTAGATAACACTACTAAACATGTTTTCACAACTAGTGAACATAAATTAACTTGATTGTTCTACCTTTTGGAAAATACTATACATAGCTTTTTTCAGTGATGGGTCTGGTTGCAATAAAAATATCTACATTTTGACTTTTTCACACAAGTCCGTGGCCTACTAACTACCCTAAAAATTGTGTCTCCCTGTTTCTAAACTTTTTTCTTCTTCATACCTTTTAGTCCCGAGGAATAACTTTTTTCTGAAATAGACACATTTTTTGGTATTGTATGAATACCATTGGTATTTAATGCTATATCCAATTTACATTTTCAGTCAACAAAATTTGGTCCCGTTAGTGTGTTTGTTTTTAGTATTAAAGCGAGTGGGTTGAAATCTATTTTATTTCTAAGAATCACATAATTAAATAAAATCGTTAATTATGATGAGCAAAACTTTGAATTTATTTTAATTTGATTTCTTCTACCATTTTAAAATTAATTCGGCAACAGCCTGGTAACCTGAGAATAGCATACCTCGATGAGAGAACGTCTACTATCCTTCATAAGACTAGATAGGCCAATTTTTTTAATTTTACTATCTAGGCAACTGACAATGTCAAGTAAGCTTAAATAGCTGAGATAGCTTTGATCCAATATAAAATAGTAGTGACTCAGATGGAGAGAAAACTATTATATACAGCTAAGTGTTAACCATCACCTAATCTCAAATCAATCATTTTGTAATGAACCGTTCAGATGCAGAAGTGATTCACACTAATAATTATCTAGAATTATCCCTAAAGGAGGTTTGTACTAGTAATACAACAATTAATTAAAAAAAACTTAATTTTATTTTTCATTACATAATTTTTAATTAAAATTGAATATTCGAATTAATTAAATTAACAGGATAAATAAAACTAATATATATCATCCACGCAATTAATAAGAAATTAAATGAAAGATATAATAATAAAAAAAATCTCAATTTTATTATTCATCTAAAGAGTTTCAGTATCCTGTTGAATATAAACTTCCAGTATTTCAGTTGCCGCGAAATTCAAGCTTCAAAGTCGCCTAAGCAATTTTTGCTTGGAATTGGCCACTGGAATTTCGGCAAAACAAATTGCGCTTAAACTGTTTCTCTCAAAGCCGAAACCGTTTCTCTCAAAGCCGAAACAATTGGTTCCAAATAGTTTGCTTGGAAATCACTCTGCTGCGCCTTTTAATTAAACAATGCCGAGACAACTTTGAAAATTGCGCCGAAATTGGCGCCACTATTGGATAAAACACTACTGTTTGCTCCTTGCTGGAAAGCAACAACAGTTTAGATTTGCACTGTATAGAAAAAATCGTTGTGCGCCACCTTGCTGTTTCGAGAATTGCGCTGTAGTTTGTGTTTGATGAACACAAACAGTAGCTTGGAATTTTGCTTGTGCCGCTGTGTTCTGATTTCAGTGCTTTATCAAAAACATTGTTCCAATCAAACAGTAGCTTGGAATTTTGCTTGTGCCGCTGTGTTTGCCACTGCCGCAGCCTAAGGCTGCGTTTGCCTGCTACAATTTTGGAAACTGCTTCCCTTTTTTTTTTCTTTCTCCCACTGAAGCTTCAAAGCAATCGCTACACTTGGGAATAGCGCTTATTGTGGCTATCCAGAAAATCAGTGCCGCCTGGACTTCCCCTTTTGTTTGCTGGAATTGCGCCACTTGGATTTTTAATCCATTCAATGCACAAAATTATGCTGCCCCTGTGTTGTTTCGAATTTGGACCGAAAGTGTGTTTGGCCCAACAGTGTTCTTCGCGTTTGTTTCTCCTCTTTTTTTATTTATTTTGATTACATAAAATAAAAATAAATTAGAAATAGAAAAATAATAATTTTTACATTAATCTTATGCCTTGATAGAGTTCACAATTAATCTATCACAATCAACTCTCGTGGTTAAAAAAAATAATTAATCATCATCCACACATTCAATCAAACAAGAAAATAAATGATAATCATAAAATCGAGATTAGAACGCCTACAAAATAAAGTTAGCAATAGTTCTAAATCTACCCGACCCCGATAACCGAAAATAAAAAACAAAACGGTTCTGATACCAATTGTTGGAGGCTACTATTGCCAAGATCATTATTTTTATAAACGATTTTCGGTAAAAAATTAACCGGACGGGCAAATGCCGAAACATGCTCCAGAAAAAAACTTTTTATGTTAAACGATCAAAATAAAACCCGTACAACCAAAGTTAATTTAGAAGAATACTTTTTGTCGATAGATTCTTCAACTACGATTTGATTTTGAGTTGAAGCTCCTGTCAAATTTTTTACCGTATTTTCTTATGCGATCCTCGAACGTAGTGTGGGTTACGAACTATCGAGAACTCGTACCGGCAGAACCCAAATATCTTTTGTCTTGAAAGATAAAATATGATATATCAATGATATAAAATTAGTTCAGCCTACCCACATATATACAGGGCTACAGTAGGGACCTGAAGAGTAATTATGAGTAAAACTTCCAATGAAACACAGATACCTACCAGCAGTTTCTGCAATTATGGAAAGACGCAGCAATTTTTACAATTTTCATAAAATATTGAATTACAGTTCATACCACTAACGAACTATAATTGCACTCGGACCCATAATCTCCAGACCTTTTTGCATTGTGCTCCTGTTATTAAATACTTACCATTTCTTCTCACGTTCAAATTTTCAATACCTGCCAATTAAATTTAATTACTGACAATTTAATTTAATCGGCATCTTGATATTACTTAAACCCTTCTGCTTAACTTATTTGGTTGCCGGATAATTAAATACACATGCAGGGTTTGGCCCGGTCAAAACTTATAAGTATTTTTAAGGGGGTATCGTCAATCCCGATCTTTCGTGACGTAAATTCCGTCAATACTTAATATTTTTCATATAAATAATACCGCTATCCAACTCACGAAGAATATAGACCCATATAAGATCGCACCCTCTAATGAATCAAAACAACGAATATTAAATATATGCAAATTAATAATTATTTCAGGATTAAGAGGATAAGCACTATTTATAATAACATTGGGGTATGAATTAATTTATATAATCAGTATAAAATTAATTACCCCAAATGTCCTGTTCAATACACACAGAGTGTACTGGCACAGAGAGTTAGAACAATAAACGACACTATTATCTATTCCCCGGAACCATAACAGGCCTATTAAAACTCTGTGCCACAGTCGTACCGATGGTATGTCCATTTTCATATAAACTGTGAACATAAAACTTATATTCTGCAAGAAGCTAAAATTTGATCTTTTGTGTGTAAATCGTACTCTATACACCAGATTAAATATTATACAGAATATTAGACATCTATGCATAACAAAGAAATGATATGTATACATTGCTCAAAAAGATTCTCATAAAATAGAAAATTATTTTTATTAAAATAAAATTAAATACTAAAAATATGATTTTCAGTACACCAACCATAATATTAAATTTTTTGAATTTCTTAAAATATTCAGATTTACGGTCTATCAAGTAAATGTATCCATACTTTGAGTAGTCGTCAATTATACTGACGAAGTACTCAAAGCCACCTCTATCCTAGATAGTCATAGGACCACATACATTAGAGTGGATCAGTTCTAATTGTTCTTTAGCTCTATAGCCTTTGGGCGAGAATGGCCTCTTGGTTATCTTACCCTCTAAGCAGGACTCACAAACTAGAAGTATCTCCACTTCTAATGAACCCAAAGATCCATCTTTTATTAGTCTATTTATCCTTTTTAAATTAATATAACATAAGCATAAGTGTCAAAGAAACGCTTGGTTCATTAAATAAGAAAACTTTCTTTTATATAGTAAATTAGATATGTTATTTAATTCAGTTAGTTACAGTGTAGGAGAGATAAGAGATATAACATACAGATCATCCACCAATGTACCAAAACAAATAGAACGTTTATTTTTCTTAATAACCACATAGTCATTAAAATGAACAGAATACTTATCCTTTATTAAATTAAAAATCGAAATTAAATTTCTTCTAATAGAAGGTATATAAAGACAATCTTTCAAAACTAAAATCGTATCTCTACTAAAGTTGAGAGTGACATCTCTTACTGCAACTGTTGCCACCCTGGTATTATTGCCCATTTTCCCATTACTATGCTGCCTAATTTCTTGAAATCCCTATAAAGAATTTCAGATATGATTAGTGGCTCTCATATGTATCTGCACACCAGGTACTGATAGATAACACCGCTAAACATGTTTTAACCATTAGTGAGCAAAAATTACCTTGTTTGTTCTGCTTTTTGAGAAAAATTGGACACTATTTTTTTCAATGCCCAAACTAGTTATAGTGATAGCACTTGCCACTCGGCTTCTTCACACTAACTTTTGGCCCCTTAGCTACTTTTGGACCTGTGCCATCCTGTCTCTGAACCTTATTTTTTCTTTTTGCCTTTCAACTTAAAAGAAGAACCTTTTTCAGCCACATGCATAGTACTTGGCTTCATAAGAACACCCTCGGCTGCTTAAAGTTTTTTAAGAAGTTCTGCTAATGAAAAGCTGAGCTTACTCATGGAATAATTCAGGTAAAACTGCTTAAAGCTATCAGGCAGTGACTGGAGTATGATATCGACCTGAATTTTTTCATCAATCTCAGCTCCTAGGATCTCCAATTCATTTAGAAGACTAATCATCTTCAGAATATGATCCCTAACTGGGGTGCCTTCAGCCATACTTGTATTCATTAGAGATTTTATGGCTACCTGCCTAGTAGCATAATTTTGATCTCTAAATATTTCTTTGAGATTCATAATCATGTCATAGGCACTCGACATAGACTGATGCTGATGCTGCAAAATATTTGACATGAAAGCCAAAATGTAACAGCGAGCCATCTGATTAACTTTCTGCCACTTCTGATAAGCTCGGGTTTCCTGTTCGGTCGCCCCCTCATCATCAGGTACTTGTGGACAAATCTCAAATAATACAAATTTATAGTCCTCAACAATTAAGACAAAATCCAAGTCTCTTTTTTAGTTTATATAGTTTGGTTCCATTAGTTTATTTTCTTTGAGTATGGTTATGAGTGAGTTGAAAGATATTTTAATCCTAAGAATCACATAATTAAAATTAACTATTAGTTTATTTTCTTTCAGTTTGGTTCCCTCTACCATTTAAAAAAAAAAATTCGCCAGCAGCCTGATACCCTATAAATAGCATGTCTTAATAGGATGACATCTACTATCTATCGTTTGTCCAGACAGACCAATTCCTATTAATTTTACTATCTAGGTAACAGACCATGTCAAGTAAAATTAAATAGTTGACATAATTTTAGTCTAGTAAATAATAGTAGTGACTTAGATAGAGAGAGTACTATTATTTACAGCTAAGTGTTAACCACCACCTAATCCCAAATCAATTGCGTCACAATGAACCCCTTCAAATGGAGAAGTGATACACGCTAATAATTATCTAGAATTATCCCTAAAGGAGGTTCGTACTGGCGATACCGCAATTAATTCTGTCTGATGGGGAGGAAGGTCTTACTGCCAACACGCAAAATTAATTACATCATCTACGAACTGATGATGGAGACCGCATAATTTATCTGTAAATAAATTCTTTTTCCCACTTAGATTTTTTAAAATATTTTTTAGGGTTATGAAAATCTGTTTAATTAAAATAAATTTATTAATTTCAAAAACTACACGATCCGAAAGATTCTAAAACATCTTTCTGTGTACACGATCCAAAAGATTTCGATTTGCAAAACCATTTTTTTGTGTTTTAATACGTAACAAATAAAATTATCGATAAATGCACAATTTTTTCTTTGCTTTATAGCTAAGGTAGTGATTAAAGGCATTCAAATATTTTATTTTTACGTTATACATTTTTTAAAAAAAATAATTTATTAAGATTAAATATTTTTCTATTTTAATTAATTCAAAATTTAAAATTAATTTTCACGTTTTTTCAAGATATCCGATTTTAAAAAAAATCATCTTAAACTTGTTGTTTTGTAAAAATAAAATATCTAAATTTTTTTCATTTAATTAAAAAACTTTAAATTAAAAAAAACTTAATTATATTTATTTTTGTAAAATATTAATTAAAATTGAATTTTTTAAATTAATTAAAAAAACAGAAAAAATAAAATAGAAATACATGAATAAGCAGTTTATATAACTAAAAAGCAAGATATGCATATATCCCGATTTTATTATCAAACATAAACTCTATTGAGTTTCAGTTTCCTGTTTAAAGATAAACTCGTAATCCTTTAATCCTTATAAGAATCAACTTTTGGCATCCAAGTTGTATCAGGATTCTTTGATTTTCAGTGCTATACACAAACAACACCGACCCGAGCCTTATCTACCAAAAAAACAGTTGGCCACCACTACAGTCGAACCACCTACGCCGGCCACCACTACTTTCTGCCACTACAGAACTCCGTTTTTGTTCCAATTTTTTTTGAAAAATCGCTTACGAAAAATACTATTTGTCTTTCAAAAAATCAGAACAAAAAATGCCTCGAAAATAGCTTTCGATGAGAGCCAAACAGCCCCCACTGCTGCCTTGCGCCGCGGCTCGTTTGAGCCTCGTTATGTGGTTGTTTTAGCACCCATTTCCTCCTATTTTTAGCACTGATATACAGTTACATGAAGCCCAGAAGAACACCCCGAAAACAGTGCAAAAATTGCTCAAAAAATAGCCCCGAGCAGCCTTGCCGCTATCGCCAGAAACCGCCGCCGCCGTTTCCTTTTTTGTCATCTTTTGCGGCTATTTTTCTCATCTTTTTGAACTGTTTTCCAACACTGTTTACTACTATTTTATGCCTAAAAAATTGCTCAAAACTAGTCCTGAAAATGTCACAAAAAACACGTCAGTGCTGCTTTTTTTGCTGGTTTTTAGACATGTTTTGCTACTATTTTTTAATGTCTAAAATCTGTAGAAAACTTATTAAATAACTATTTCAAAACCATTGAAAAATCACCGCAATCTGTGCCCAAAAAACCCAAAACCACCACCGGTGCTGTTGATTATGACGTCGCATGTTCTTTGTGTTCTTGAACATTCAAACTGTTCTTAAATATTCTAAATAACAATTAAAAATAAATAAAAGCATTTACATCGAAAACATATGTCTCGTAGGCTCATATTCGAACTAAAAAAGCTTAAACTATCACGACGTGATTAAAAGTTAAATAATAATCATCATTTAACCATTCAATCAAACATGAATATAATAATGATCATAAAATCAAGATTAGAACGCTTGCAAAGAAAAGTTAGCATAGTTCTAAATCTACTCGTCCCCTTGATTAACCGTAAACAAAATCAAAACGGCTCTGGTACCAATTGTTGGAGGCAAACTGGCAAGTTCATTAATTTGTAAACGATTTTTTGAAAAAATAAAACTGGACGGGCAATCGCCGAAACAGGATTTAGATAAAAAAAATTTTGATGTCGAACGATCAAAATAAAAACCCGCGCCACCAAAGTTAGTTCAGATGAATACCTTTTGGTCAATTTTTCAACTACGAACTTTGATTCTCCGAGTTGAAGCTCCAGTCAGACCTTCTACAGCATTCCCAATGCGATTTTCGAACGTAGTGTGGATTACGATCCTTCGAGAACTGATACTGATAGAACCTAGACAACCTTAGCTTGAAAGACAACTTATGTTTTGGTTCAGTCTACCCGCATATTTATAGGGTTACAGTAGGGACCTCTTGAGTAGTTATGATATAGACTACTAGTGTGACCCAAAAATCTATCCAGCGATTTCTGCAAATATGCAAATCTCTTAGTGGTTTATATAATTATGAAAACCTTACAGCAGTTTCTGTAATTTTCATAAAACACTAGATTAATGTTCTTACCACTAAAGAACTGTGACTGCACTTTTATCCACAATTTCAAGACCAATTTGCATTGAGCTTCTATTATTAAATGCTTAACTCATCTCCCCGCATTAAGATTCACGATACCCGCTAATTAAATTTAATTATTAATAATTTAATATAATCGGCATTTTAAAAATTTTTTAAGCCCTTTCGCTCAACTTATTTGACTGTCAGATAATTAAATTCACCTGTAAGATTTGGCCCAGTCAAAACTTATAAGTTTCCTTAAGGGGGTATCATCAATTCCGAATAATCAAAATGTAAATTCCGTCAATAATTAATATTCATCATATAATTAATACCGCTATCCAACTCACCAGGACTATTAACCTATAAAAGATCGCACCCTCTAATGAATCAAAATAATGAATATTAAATATACATAAATAATAATTATTTCCGGATTAAGAGCATAAGCACTCATAATAACCATGTGGTGTAAATTAATTTATATAGTCAGTATAAATTAATTAATCCAATGTGATCCTGTTCAATACGCACAAAGTGTACTAACACAGCGAGTTGAAATAATAGACGACACTATTATTTGTTTCCCGTATCCAAAACAGCCCTACTAAAATTCTGTGCTACAGTCGTACCGATTGTTTGTCTAATTTCATCTAAACTGTGAACAAAAACTTATATTTTGCATAAACCTGTAATCTGGTATTTTGTATGCAAGTCGTACTCTACACACTAGATTAAATACTGTACAAAATAAAGAACAACCATGCATAACATTAAAGAAATAATATTGTATTCATCACTCATCAATATTCTCATAAAATAAAAAAATTAATTTTATTAAAATAAAATTAAATACTAAAATCAAATAAAATTTATAATTTTTAGTATACAACCCTGACAGCCCACATAGAGTAAACATTTGAACTAGCTCACACAGAGCGAACGATTAAACTAGCTTACACTGAGCAAACATTTTACACATTAGACATAAAAGCAATTCCTGAAACTCATCCATCTATCGCACACATCATTCTTTCATTGATATATAACTAATACTTTCGAATTCTTAACACACTTGTCATGTAAAAGTCTCATGATATCATTTAGTCACAACTCATGATTTCAAACAAGAGTATCGAACATTTTAGAGCACATATCACACAATCATGGTTTAAGATAATAGTTAAGCACTCTCACCTTATTTTAAGCGTGCAGTCACCAATCCTTCTCTAATGGGTTAAGACTCAAGCATTGGGTGGCAAAACCCCTGAGCCTAGCAAGCAACCACAAAATAATCGTAAACGCATGATTCTACCCCTTTAGAACGTGAAGTACTAAAATGATTCAGACCGTTGAATGTTTTCTATGATTTTAGGGACCATAGTTACTTCCTTTTTGGGTCTAAGAGACACTACACGCTCGCTCAAGCCTTTGTTTGTTTAAGGATTTAACTTAACCATTTATCAATCACTCCTAATCATCAATTTTTAAAGTACAACAGTATTTTGAGATACTTAGACTTGGAGTTAGGTTCTGGTTTTTTATCAAAATTTAGATAAAACTATTCTCTACAACTTTTATGTTTAACATTAAGGCCAAATCCCAAATAGAGTAGGTGAATTAATTCACACAAGCAAAAATGGTTCAACACTTGCACAGAATATTTTCAGAAAAAAGGTTCTTAGTTGGTTTCGATTTTGGGGTATCAAAACACGTCCTATAGGCCTGATTTTTGGATATGTTCTATCTTACTGTGTCCCCTAAAAGTCTCATGAATAGTGTTCAGAGTGGTTGTTTGAAACAAGTTAGAGAAATAAGTTATTTTGTAAAATAGGTTCAGTCAGTCATAAAACATATAGTAGAACCTGTTCTCAACAAAAATAGCTTGGGGGGGATCATCCGGGGGTTGTTAGGTCTGATTTTTGGACATCAACTAGATTAATATGTTACTACACTTTTCATGAAAACTACTTTTAAAGTAGGCCACTAAAAATATAGATCTTTGGTTGCACAAAAACATGAAACAAAAGGTTCTGTTATTCACAAATCCACAACAGTGAATTTCAGAGGCATTTTAAGCTATCAAATCTCAATATTTTGGGCTCATTTATGGTGTAAAACAATATATATATATATATATATATATATATATATATATTATCTACAATTTTCATATTTTGACCTAAGCTCAGATCTCGTTTTAAGCTAGAGGCTTTAGGTCTGCAATACTAACTAGTTAAAAACTGACACACTTTGAAAAAAAATGTCATATCTCGAGTTTCACTTAAATTAGTTCAAACAAATTTTGGATGAAAGATAACATCAAAATCTAGGTCTAGAACACACTCAAATCATTCTTCTATATTTAATTATGATTTTTCAAAGTTCAGGACAGAGAGCTCAAAATGCTCAAAATTTAGGCCTTCAAGTTTTCTAGCCACCTAACATGTTATGTGTCAAGACTTGGTCAATTTTCTTTGCTTGCACGTGTTATATACTTGTATATCAATACTCCAGAACTCATAAATGTTATAAAACCCATGGAAAAACTCATACACACTCAACCACATACCACGCATACTAAATAGCCCCAAAAAACTCACCATAACGCCTTTATTTTTGAGTTTTGATTCTTGATCTTGGATTGGGGTTTCAAAATGGTGGGAGAGATGTTTAAGATGTTTAAAATCATAGGTATTAGAGTCTATCATACCTTATTGAAGATTACTTCTTGGTGGTTGAAGATTATGGACTTTAGCATTAATGCTCCATACCTCCTCCTAGCTCTAAGCTTCCTTTTCTTTCTACTTCTTTTCTTCTTTCTCTCTCTCTCTCTCTCTCTGTTACGACCCAAACCCCGGATCCATGAACTAAACCCAAAATGTATCTTACATGAACCATATCCATAGATAAATTTTTCTAAACATAAGAAAATCTCTTACATATACATTCAAAGGATTTAAACTGAACGAATCAAGTTCCAAAAATTTCATTTACAAAACCATTCAAGTGTTTGTGGCAACATATATATACAACCTTAAACTATCCTTTTAAATACATTCATTTCCATAAATTTATGTACAAACAAAATAGAAACAAAAGAAATACTAAGTCCATCAACTAGCCCTTCCCAAAATGCGTCTATAGCCTTGGTATCATCCCTTCTACTCAGAACCTGAAATGGTTTAACATACCTACATAAGCCGAAACTCGTATGATAAAAATTAAATCATATATAATACATGATTTGTGAGGTGTGATGAGTGTAATTGAGATAAAAAAAAAATAATAAAAGTTTCACCAAGTCGTTTTTTGTTTACACACTCACCCACGCACATAAATTTGTCCCTTTATAAATCACTCATTTCATTCACATTATTCCCAATTTTAACTCATTACCCGATTTTCACAAAATCGTATTACACCTAATGAACCGGTGTTAAGTGCAGTTCATAGAAATCTCTCCCTATTAATTCCCAATAAGCTACGCGAAGCCATTCGATAATAGATAGCTCTATAACTCACCATAACACAACACAACATTTTGAGGGCTAACCCGTGGGTATGTGGTCCCCATCTTGCGCAAGTTTTTTGTAACGCTTCGAGGCCGTTTTAATATAATCTAAATATATTTTCAGAAGCTAACCCAAAATAAAAACCTTCTCTGAACAATTAAATTCTCATACATATCCAATTTCAAATAAATGTATGTTATTCTCCAAGGGTTTATTTACAACCACAAAATCACTATACTCATCCGCTCAAATTTATATATAAACGTGATACAAATACAAGAGAAATAAAATTATTCTTCAAACATCTAGCCTTTTCCATAATGCAATATTGGCCCTGGTGTCGCTCCTGGTCCTCGAAACCTGAAATGGTTTTGTAAACATACGTGAGCCGAAACTCGTAGGATATTGATTAACTCAGATGTAATACATGATTTGCGAGGTGTGATGGGTGCAACCGATACATATACAATAACACCTTTACCCATTAGTTTTAATAACCCACGTTCTTGATTTTCATTTCATTATGATCATTTTCCCCTTTTTCCATAATGCAATACTGTTATAAACAGGCAACCCAAGAGGGGGGGGAGAATTGGGTTTCTTTTCTAGCAATAGAGAATTTAAATATCTTTTCAGAAAAATCTTTTAATATCGCAATAAATCTAGATATGCAATTTATGAAATTACTGCAAGAATTAAAAGGAGAGGGGTAGAGATAA
>JAULJZ010190393.1:0-21046 GCA_032270985.1 Heliamphora pulchella | reverse complement strand
CTTGAAAGATTAAAATAAGAAAAATGAGAAGAACATTAACTAACATAAAAGGTATTTTTATTTGTTTTGCGCCTTTTTGTGGTTAATAAAAAGAAAAGAAAAGAAAAATACTATGAAAAACAAATTAAGTTAATAGAGGAAAATTTTAAAGAAGATTTAACATATTATATTTTTAAGAGAAAATAGAAGAAAATGGAAGAAAATAAAAGAGATGAAAAGGAAAATAGAATTTTCTTTTAAAGAGAAAATTATGATATTTTTTTGTGATTTTTAGTTTAACAAAATCAAAGAAAAGAAAGATAAAAAGGAATCATAAGAAAATAGATTTTTTTTTGTAAGAGAGATGAATGCTAATATTACAAGAAGAAAAATACTAAATGGAACTTTATTAAAATTAATAAGAAGATAAAAGACAAGAAAAAAAAATTACACTAATATTGAAAAAAAAGAAAAGAAAATAGAAAGTATAAGTTAGAAAATGAATATTAAGCTAAAAAGAAAATGAAATGAAGTATTAGTATTTAATGAAAAGAAAATAGAATACTTAAAGAAAAAGAAATAAGGCATTATGAGAAAAAATAAAATTGATGATAAAAGAAAATAAAATGCTACATCAGAAGAAAACAAAATGCTAGAAATACGAATTGTATTGAAAAGGAAAGAAAAAAAATAAATGAAATGAAAACCGGAACATTAAACTAGTGCTTAAAGAAAAATGGAAAAGAAATAAGAAAAAAAATAAATGCTAGAATATTATAACAAAGTTAAGAAAATAAAAGAACACTTAAACTAATATTATAAGCAAAGAAATGAGAAATAACTGGTACATTAAGAAAGAAATTATATTAAACTAAAAGAAAAAAAATAAGACTTTTTTTTAAAGTTACATTACACAAAAAAAGTAAATGCTAAGAAAGAAAGTTAAGTAGCTATTAAATGAAAGTTAAGAATTAAAATGGACCATTAAATTAATGATACAAGAAATGAAATAAAATGAAATGCTAGTAAAAGAAAATTAGACTAATTAGAGGAAAAGAAAAGTAAATAATGTTAGAACATTAATTTAACATAAAAAGAAAGAAAAAGAGAATAAAATGCTAGAATTTAAATGGATGTAATATTGATAATTACAACCATTTTTATATAAGTACTTTATATTATAACAATAACGATATTATTTAGTCGTATTGTTAATTGATATTTGCACTAATTAATGAATTAATTAAAGAAAAATATAATGTGCTTAGTGTGAAAGTATAAACTACGAAATTAAAGTAACCAAATTAAATGAAATTAAAGCAACTAGATTAAATGAAGCAATGTAAATGATAACAAGATTAACTATGCAAATAAAAAGGAATATATGAATTGAGATTAAATATAACCCGATCACTCCAAAAGATAAAGAATAGGGTTAGAAAGATTAGGGATCCAAGCGAGGTACTTGGATTGCCAGGAAATCCTCAAGTCGGGAAATGTGCTCCAATTGTCCAATCCTCAGGGGGTGATCCAAGCAATGTAGGCTTCAATGTAGATATGGGAGCTTAGGGACTCGGTATCTCAGCAAGGTTTCGGCGTCGGGGATCAGGATCGCTCGGTATATCGGCAGAGTCTCTCCCACTCAAAATTCCTGCTAAAAACGTACGTCGGGTACGGTATTTATAGAATTCTTCAACCAATGAGGTGTTGTCACATTTTGGGACACGTCAGGCCATTTGTAGTTGGCGACCGTCACAATGCAAGTTGGCGGCCACTGGGTTGGAAAAGGTTCTATTGGCTGCCGCCACAATGTGAGTTGGCGGTCACCATGTTGGATAGGATTTTCAAGAGGTTCTATTGATGGCCGCCACAATGAACATGGCGGTCGCCACTTCTGGCAATGACTTAGGCAACAAGTTATCGATGGTTTGGTACAATTTCATTGGTTTCGGAAATTTTGAAGGTTTTTGATGACTGAGTTCAAATACCGAGCTTGGATCACCTCCCGAGGATCATACTGAGGCACTATTCCACCTGTTTTCATCATCGGATTCGCCTAATATTAGGCGGGGTCAAATTGGGGTGTCTACAACGGGTGGGACATATTCGCTGAGAATGTCCTCAGGGAGGGAGCATACAGAGCGCTTCTAGTGCATGTCAACTCAATTCACACAGGGGTGGCAGACTTATGGTTAGACCCAGCAGCATGTAGAAGCACAGACATCGAGGACTACGAGGGGTGCCACTTCTGCACAATCAATGAGATAACAGTGGGGAGAGGTAACATAGGGTAAACTCAATGAACCCAGGGACGGGTGTAGGTACTTCACAAGCATCCGCGGTGCCAAAAGCAACCACTAGCATGCTGATTATCCAAGGTATCCTCTTTATGTACCATTCTTGGGCTCATGTTCTTTTCGACACCGGAGCATCACAATTTTTTATTTTCTCCACATTTGCAACTGCACTGAGTCTACCAATAAAGGTATTAGATAGTTCCTTATGTGTTGAGACTCTTATCGGTGGGAGCACAATATTGAGACGTGTTTGTAGGTTACATGAGCTGGAGATCGCGAATCGCCATCTTGTATTTGACTTCATTGTGCTCGATATGATTTCTTTTGATATTTTCTTAGGGATGGACTAGTTGACAGCCTTTTGTACATTTACAGATTGTGATCGATGACAGGTATTTTTATATACCTAAAAAGGAGACTCTTTTTATTTGGTGGATGATCGAGATAACAGCTTGACACATCGACTTTGTGATACAAGGAGTCACGAGAGTGTTAATCTTCTCCTTTCTACCCTCTTAATGAGTGATGATTCTTCTACTCGAGGGGAATTCCCTCCTATTGTGTGCGAGTTTCCCGGCGTGTTTCTAGAGGAATTATTTAAGCTTCCACCTAGAAGGAAAGTTGAATTTTTGATCGACCTCATTTCAAGAACTATACGTATCTCTATGGCATCCTATCATTTTGTG
This sequence comes from Heliamphora pulchella, assembly GCA_032270985.1. Classification (NCBI taxonomy): domain Eukaryota; kingdom Viridiplantae; phylum Streptophyta; class Magnoliopsida; order Ericales; family Sarraceniaceae; genus Heliamphora; species Heliamphora pulchella. The sequence goes on along the minus strand of JAULJZ010190393.1, from coordinate 18,084 downwards.
TTAGCCGAAGTACAAGAGCTAAAGGTGCAGCTTCAGGAGTTGTTGGATAAGGGCTTCATACGCCCTAGTGTTTTGCCTTGGGGAACTCTGGCTCTTTTTACTAAAAAGAAAGACGAGTCACTACGATTGTGCATCGACTATAAGAAATTGAACCAAGTGACAATAAAAAGTAAATATCCTATACTAAGGATTGGTGATCTGTTCGACCAGTTGAAGGGTTCTTCTTGCTTCTCCAAAATCGATTTGAGGTCGAGGTACTAATAGTTGAGAGTTAGGCAAGAGGACATCGCCAAAACGGCCTTTCATAGGCGTTACAGGCATTATGAATTCTTTGTTATGCCATTCAGTTTAACTAATGTGCCAGTGACCTTTATAGATTTGATGAATCGCAATTTTCGTCTATATCTTGACAAGTTTGTATTCGTGTTTGTGGATGATATTTTGATTTACTCGCTATCAAAACAAGCACACGAAGAACACTTACACATTGCACTACAACTTTTGAGGGAACATCAACTTTATGCTAAGTATGAGAAATGCAAATTTTGGCTACCTGAAGTCAAGATTTTGGGACACGTGGTATCGAGGGATGGAGTGGTGGTAAATCCTTCAAAAATTGAAGTCGTGTTGAACTATGAGAGACTAAAGAATGTGTTTGAAATCTGAAGTTTCTTGGGATTAGCGGGCTATTTTCGTCAGTTTGTGGAAGACTTCTCTAGGCTTGCTGCACTGATGATGCATCTCACGTGAAAGGGGATAAAATTTGTATTGGAGTGAAGTTTGGGAGCTTGCATTTCACGATTTGAAGAGAAGGTTAACCAGTGCGCCTATCTTTATCATACCTGAGAGGAGACTAGGATATGAGGTGTATTGTGCTGCATCCCATGAGGGGTTAGGTTGCGTTCTAACGCAATGAGGCAAGGTGGTGGCCTATGGGTCAAGGCAATTGCAGACACACAAGAAGAATTATCCTACGTATGATCTGGACCTTGCAACGGTGGTATTCGCTTTCAAAACCTAGAGGCATTACCTATATAGAGAGCATTTTGAGGTATTTCCAAGATCATAAGAGTTTAAAGTACTTATTATCATAGAAAGACTTGAACCTACGATAGAGGAGGTGGATGGAGTGTATGGGCGACTACGACTTCAACTTGTAGTATCACTTGGGCAAGGCCAATGTAGTGGCCGACGCCCTCAGTAAGAAATCTTTAAGTTCTTTAGCCCACGTTGCCGTTCAGGGATCGCATCACGAGTGGCGAGGATGCCAACGGGTAGACCATCCAATCTAATCAAAGTTTGAGATTTGCGGTGTTCATGCCAAAGTCATGCCGTGTGGAGGTACTGCATGAGTTCCACCATTCCCGTCTTATAGTTCATCCTCATAGCACTAAAATGTTTCACGACCTACGTCGCCAATTCTAGCGGAAAGAAATAAAAAAGGACGTGGCATTGTTTATTTCCAGATGCCTTACAAGTCAATAGGTAAAGGAAGAGCATCAAAGACCTATAGGTTTGCTTCTATTAGCCTAAGAGCTTTTTAATTTGATTTTGATGATTTTCATAATTCATTTTTTAAGAATAAATAGTTTTAAATGAATAATATTTTATATTTTCAAAATGAAAGTGTTAACACATTTTGAACAATCAAAATTGACACCTTAGCCAAAAAAGAAATGACTTTTATCTCAAAAGGTTCAAACACTTAAAAATTCTTTAATTAGAATTTTTTGTGTTGATCTTAATTGAAAATTAAGTCAAACACTTTTAAGGCAAAGTATACTTGAAGCTTATCAAGTGTGTCAACACCCATTGATCAAATGGTTTGACACCCTAACAGTTTTACAAGTTGATCTTCAGGTACCAAAAACTTAGTGTCGACACAAACTAGTTTTGTGTCAACACAAAAGTGCCAAAGTCCCCAGGACTCATTTTGAGTCGACACAAACGTAATTTGTGTCGACACAAAAGTGATCCTCACTTTTGGTTTCCGAAAGTTTAGGTCGACACAAACGAAAATTGTGTCGACACTAAACAACTGAGACCTCCTGCAGAATTTTGGTGTCGACCCCAAGACAAATCGTGTCGACCCAAAAGTCCCGAGCCTGCCTTTATAATTTTGGTGTCGACCCCAAAGCACATATGTGTCGACACAAAAGTACCGAGGCTCCCTGCAGAGATTTAGTGTCGACACCAGAGACAAGTTGAGTCGACACAAAGTTGTTCTTCCGAATGCTAAAGTTTCAAACGAGTCGACACCAGATTCATTTGTGTCGACCCGAGAACGTTGGAAGGTAAAGTGCAGAATTTGTGTCGATCCAACTACTTGAAGAACCCTGCCCTAGACACTTTGTGTCGATACCAAAGTTATTTGTGTCGACCTTAAAGAAGAAAATTCAAAAAACGACTGATCTCAATGGTTGGATTTTTGGGATTTATTGCCCCCACCTATCTCCAACGGTCAAGAACTCACAAGAACTTATATAAGGAGTTACTTCTCAGCATTTAAGAAGGTCGGAGACTTGCATTTACTTGTTCATTGCTCAAATCAATGTCAGAAATCATCAAGCTCACATTTATTGCTACAACTCCAGTTCTTGTTCCTCATCTCTCTTTACCCTTTCATTTATTGCAAATTATTTCTGTAAAGAGAGTGAGTGTTCTTTATTTATTACATCTCATTTACTGTAATCAAGGGTGAGTCACCATTTAGCCTTTGAGTGAGTAAGTGAAACTCATCAAAGAAGAGTTCAAGAGAGATTAGAAGAAAACTGAGACTTATTTTCATAGGATCTTCTTGAAGCTGACATAGGCTTGTGAATGTGCCCGTAAACATTCAGATAGCTCAAGAGAAGACTTGAAGCTTGTAAAGGCTTGGAATACACCCGTGAAGTACTCTGAGTAATGAAAATACTCAAGAGAGATCTTGAGGAGTGGATGTAAGTTAGGATAAAGCCGAACAACTATAAATTCCTGGTGTCTAGTTCTATTTCTCTATCTCTCATCTTTTAATATTTGCATTGCTTATATATTTCCATATCTTACTTTATTGCAATATTAAAAAAAATTTTAAAAAGTTTTTAAATTGTTATTTATTTTTAAAGACCCAATTCACCCCACTATTGGGTTGCCTAAATCTAACAGCTTCAATTGTAATCGATTTTGGAGTGAAAATGGGAACATGTTATGATGGATTTTGTTTTGAGACTTCTAAGGTTGCCCGAAAGGATAAGACGCCATTTGGGTGATAGTGGTTCGCGTGATTAAATCTGCACACTTTCTTGCTATACGCATGACTAATTCGATGGACAAGCTTGGCAAATTGTATGTTCACGAGATTGTTCAGCTTCACAATATGCTGGTGTCCATAGTTTTTGATAGAGATCCCCAATTTACATTTCGTTTCTTGCAGAGCTTATATTCAACTTTGGGGAAGAGCCTACACTTTAGCACTACTTTTCAGCCCCAAACAGATGGTCAGTTGGAGCATACCGTCCAGATTCTTGAGGATATGCTACATGTGTGTGCTTTAAACTTTCGTGGCTCATGGGAGGATCACTTGCCGTTGGCCGAGTTTGCATATAATAACAGCTATCAGTCGAGCATAGAAATGGTGCCTTACGAGACCTTATACAAGAGACCTTGTAGGTCACCAGTTTGTTGAGCTGATGTTGGAAAAGTGGCCTTGTTAGGACCTGATATTGTGCGCCAAACCATGAAGAAAATTGTTGCCATTCACAAACGCTTAGTCACAGTCAAGAATTGTCAGAAGAGTTATACCGATCGGAGGAGGAGACCATTAATGTTTGAGGTTGGAGATCACGTGTTCTTGAAAGTCTCACCATGGAAGGGGTTGATGTGGTTTAGAAGAGGTGGTAAAGTGTCGTTGCGGTTTATTGGCCCGTTTGAGATTCTTGAGAAAGTTGGGGAGGTAGCTTACCAACTTGCCTTGCCTCCACAATTATCGTTCGTGCACAATGTGTTCCATATCTGTATGTTGCGTAAGTATGAACCCGATCCTTCACAAATCCTTAACTGGTCCGAATTACAAATTGAAGAGAATGCTACATACGAAGAGCGACCGGTAAAAATTTTTGACACTAAAGAATAAATGTTGCTGGGGAGAACTCTTTCCTATGTGAAAGTTCTGCGGCATCACCATGGTGTGGAGGAAGCGACGTGAGAGCGAGAATCGAAGTTTTGGTCAAAGTATCCCGAGTTGTTCACGTCTTGACAAGCGTTGAATTTCGGGGATAAAATTAAATTAATAGAGATAATTTCTAATAATAAATATTGCATGTTGTATGTGGTTAGCATGTGTAGAGACCGTGGAAAATTAAAGTGAGATTAATTTCATGATGTCAAAAAAAAATTGATAATGTGAGTTGAATTTAATTTAAGTTAAAATGGAGGATTAAATGATGTGGGTTTAATATATATACACACATTATTTCATTTTAGTGGTGGGACCCACTTTAGAGCATAAATGAAGCAAAATAAATAAATAAAAACAAAAGGGGAACACCCCCTCTCCTCCATCTTCTTTTTTTTTCTTTTTTTTTTCTTTTTTTTTTCTTCTCCTCCAATCTTGAGAGCTCTAAGTCCATGCCCCACCTCTCTCTAAAAATTGTCCACCTTTCATTCAAAATTGATCAACGCCATCTGGGATTCAAGCATTACTCAATGAGGGCTCCGCATTCAACCAGCCAAAAGCTATTTTCATGGAGGTCCAAAAATCTAGGGTCTGTGAGTCTGGAAGTTTTTTGCTTCCAAGATGTTGGATTTTGATTGATTATGAAGTTTTGATGTGATATAGGTTTTTGAAATCTCTTGAAACCCCTAAATTTTTGGGAATTTTATCAAAACCCTAGCCAGATTCATGGTGGGTTTGTGTGATTTCGTGGTAATTAGTTATGATTATGAAATGGGAACTCCCAAATGGTTGGTAAAGTTTTGTAACTTGACTATTTATAAATCAAAGGTTAAATTTGTAACTTAATCTCAAGATTTGATAATCTTTTATATAAACCCTAACTTATGTAGTTGTATTATATTGATTTCATGAAAATTGATTAAATTAATGGGTTCGAGCATTTTAATGTTGTATATAGCATGTGGATGGTTGAGCCATAAACTTGGGGCTAGTTCAAGGGTTAAGTTCATGAGATTTAAAGTTTTAACTTAAAGCTTTGGAATTGATGGGTGATAATAAACGTTGTTATCTTTGAAAATAAGGATATATTGGAGATATATGTGTTGGATTGATGGAAATAAGTTGATAGATTGACGTTTGAACCAATTGTTGAATGTTTTGGATAAGTTGGGCTCGATTACCCCCGCGGTGAATGACCAAAAACTTATGCAAGCTGGGTGCCCTATCCATTGGGTTAACTCCCGATAAAGTGAGCACTGGTAACCTACCCATCGGTGTTCCCAACGAAAATCGAAAATGGTAGTTATCACGGTGAGTTATAGAGCGAACTATTTATTGGAGGCTAACTACCAAAATCCATTGATTAATAACATGATTTAAGTAAAAAAAAAATTAGATGGGCAAACGCCAAAATTGGCTCCAGATTCAATTTTTTTGATGTCAAACATTCAAAATAAACTCAGTATATACTCCCAAAATTAAATTACAGTTATACCTTACAAAATCTGGTATGATTAATTTCAATTGCTGTAATAACTTTCAGTCTAAAAACTTTTGCGGATGTAGACTTCAAGTTAAAGCTCCAAATTCAATTCTTCTAATGTATTCCCGAATGCTAGAATGCGTTTGCAGTGTGGGCTACCTGGAGCGTGTTCTTCACAACTCTCTCTAGCCACCAAGGGAATACGTGAAAATCCTAATTGTATATAATGATATGTGTTAGCTAGGGTTACATAACTACATATAAATAGGCTACAGCAGGGACCCGTGGAGTAAAAATGACTTAGGCTTCCAATGTAATTATGAAAACCTACCTCACCCCAAATGCAATTTTACAAAAACATTAATTATAGTTCATTCGACTAAAGAATTATAATTGCACTCCAAGCCATATTCTCAAAATCAATTATTCGAACTCATGTTATTTAATACTTATTTATTATCCCCACGTTAAGATTTCCCGTACACGCTGATAAAATTAAATTACTGACAATTATATTTAATCGGTTTCTTAAATAAATTTCTTAAAACCTTTTACTTAACTTATTTGCCTACTAAATAATTAAATCCACCGGTAAAGTTTGACTCGGTCAAAACTTATAAGCTTTCTTAAGGGGATATCATCAATCTCGATCTTTCAGGACATGGATTCCATCAATAATTAATATTCACCATATAATTAATATCGTTATCCAACTCACCAAGATTATACACCTGTAAAAAATCACTCCCTTTAATGAACCAAAATAACGAATATTAAATATGCGTAAATAATTAATTATTTCGGGATTAAGAATATAAACACTCATAATAACCATAAGGTGTGAATTAATTTATATAGCTAGTATAAAATTAATTACTCCAACGTGGTTCTGTTCAATACACATGAAGTGGACTAGTACAGCGAGTCGAAACATAAGCGACACTACTATCTGTTTTCTGTAACCAAGACGATATACTATAGCTCTACACTACAATCGTACCGATGGTGTATCCAATTCCATCTAAGCTGTGAACCGAAAACGTATATTCTGCAAGAACCGATAATCTGGTCTTCCGTATGTAAGTCAAACTCTACGCACCAGATAAAATACTATGAATAAAAGACACACATGTATAACATTGAATAAATAATAAAATTGCATACGTTACTTAATAAGATTCTCATAAAAATGAAAAAATAATTTTATTAATGAATAAAATTAAATACTAAAAATAATAAAAGACATGATTTTTTGTATACGACCCTGACACTATTATCCATTGGGCTTCACATAGCCAGTTGGAGTAATAGTATGGGGTTTCTGTAAGCTGCACCCAGCATCGATTCTAAGTTAAACCAATGAATTGAAAGAAAATTGAATTGAAATAAAAAGGGCATGAACTACACTAAAATGAAATAAGTGGGAAGAGTGGTTCACATGGTTATCAAACGTTATGAGATGAATTGGAAATGTTTAGCTCTTTTATTAAGGTATGAATTGATGGATATTGGTTAGTTATAAACTCATGTGTGTGTGAACAATGAAAACTAGTTTATTTATAGCAATATAACATCCACATACAGACAATGTCATTTATAACATCATATTTAGTCTTCTTCCTACGAGTTTTGGCTCATGTTGTTTGAAAGTATATATTTCAAGTTCGGATGAAAACACGGAGACTTAGAAGAATTCACGTTTTGTTTGTGATGGTTTTTATGGAAAAATGTAAAGATCCTTATGTATAATGTTTTGGTTATCTTTTTGGGAATTTGATTGGAAGATGAACATGTATTTTATTTTGTGGGTTTGTAAAGAAGTCATGTGAAGTTTTGGTAGAAGAAATAAAACTCGTGTACCTATGTTCATAATAGGGGTTTTCATAACTTTTGGATTTTGTAAAGTTTAAAGGAACTGTGAATTGTAAATTTATGGATGAATGTAATTATATATGACACTCATATTGAGTTTGGGGTTGAGTTTCAGAGTATATATTTATGATTTGAAGTTACTTTTATTGAAATTTTATGCCTTAGAATTTCATTCCATGAGATGAGAGTTGAGTTGGAGTTTGGAACGTGAAAACATGAGTTTTGTGGCGTCCCGTCTTCTAGGCACGTCATGACATACATAAGTGTAAATAAAGGAAAAATTCTAGCCATTCTATTATATTTACATATCATAAGTATTACATCACTAAGAGCTCTAAACTGATCACAAGTACATAACGTTTACAGTTTCACAAATAATTTTCAAAAATTATAATATGCGCTAGGAAACTGAACAAAAAGAAAAGACTTGAATCTTCAACAAGCATCGTCGGGATCTTCCTGCTCCTAGAACTCACACTGGTATTCATAGCCTTCCTCTTCTTTAGGAATTTCTTCTTCAAAGATATCTTTTTCCTCACCTGTGGCACGAATGCCATGAGCCAAAACTCGATAGAAAACACTCTAAACCTTCTAACAAATCTCATGGCACAAAATATTCCACAACGCATATCATTCAACACTTAGTATATTTTAAAGTTAATGAGATAGGCAAATTTTATAGTTTATAACATAATAATCAGATAATTGAATAAACATGCAAGTATGTGATGCTATGGATGCAATGCAAATGCCCACCTCGACATTCACCAAGAATCATAACACGAATTCCACACTGGATATTACTAAAGTAGACTTTATGAGCAATTGATCTCCAAACCTATCCTCGGGCCTCATTGTGAATAGTAAATCCATCACCGGGCTTCATGCCACAGCTATTTTACAGCAAAATAGCAACGGCATGGGGGCGAGCCTTTAACATCCTTATCCTCCGGCCAGCAAAATAATAACCATGCGCAAAACCAATAATCCCACCTTAAGATCCGAGATGCTGGCTTGGTGTCAACCCAAAGTTTAAGTAATAATCGGGAATTTCAATAAACACTTCACATTATTCAAAATAGCAAGACGAGGGATTTAGGACCGCCACTATCGGGCTCTCTCCAAAATTACCACCTCGGTGGGATCAGGTCCGCCGAATTAGGCTCTCTCCGAAATTATCCAATTTGCCCGTGCCAATATCGCTTCCATAATATAACCATAACTCAAGGAGCGACAAAATCAAAGGGGCATACACCTAACAAATATGACCGAGGTACAAAATAACCAAACCCAAGATACGGGATGTAACCTACTAGATGCCCCAAGTGCAATGTAATAATACTTATGATACAACAACTCGTATGTTGAAGTACAACTTAACAATAGTATGGTATGCAACTAAACATGGTAAGATGTACAAACCAAAACAGCATGAAGTACATGACTTTAAAGTATAAAGTACAACCATTAAAGCACTTAGTACAAGTATATAAAGCATAAGTTACAATTCTCAAAACTTAGGTTAAACTTTATAGTATGGATTCTAATCATCATATAATCACTTTAAAACAATAATCATCCACCTTAAATCAATTAAAACATCTACTTCAAGTCCCACAACAAAGACACGTTTAACCACACACTTAACAACTTAAGGGCCAACTTTCAAGTATTAATTTGAAAAGAACAGTAGTGTTTAACGGTACTTAAACTTGGAGTTAAGTTCTGGATTTTGGTCACCATTTAGATAAAAAATTTCATACAAGTTTTATATTTAACACTAAGGTCAAATCCTAAAGCAAATAGGTGAATAATTAAGTGAAAGCGGTTCAGCAATTTAAAGAAAAAAGTACAAGAAAGGGTCTTAGTTGCTCTCGGTTTTTGGGTATCAAAACAAGTCCTACAGGTCTCATTTTTTGATATGTTATAGCTTAGTATGTGCCCTATAAGTCCCATTAATAGTGCTCAAGGAAGTGATTTGAAGCAAATTATAGAAATAAGTCATTTTGTAAAATAGGTTCAGTCAGCCATAAAACTCACAGCATAACCTATTTTCAGCAGAGGTTTGAAAATAGTTTGGGGGATCATTCGGGAGTTGTTGGGTCTGAGCGTTGGAAAAAAACTAGATCAATACATTACCTACACGTTTTATGAAAACAACCTTTGGATTATATCACTAAAAATATGAATTTTTAGTTGCACAAAAACATGTGACAGAAGGTTCTGTTACTTATAGATCCATTACAATGACTTTCAGATGTGTTTTGACCTATCAAATCTCAATATTTTGAGATCTTTTTAGGTGGACAGCACGATATACATGTTATTTACAACAGTTAGGTTTTGACCTAAGCTCCAATCTCGTTTTAAACTAGGGTTTTAGGTCTGAAATACTGACTAGTTTGAAACTAACACACTTTGAAAAAAAGGTTATATCTCGAGTTTTACTCATTCAAATCAGTTCAAACCAATTTTATATGAAACATAACATCAAAACCTAGTTCTAGATATAACGAACACACTTAAATTATTTGTTTATATTTAGTTATGATATTTTAAAATTCGGGGCAGAGAGTTAAAAATGCTCAAAAATCATGCCTCAAAGAGTTCTAGCCTCCTAGCTCATGGTATGTCAATATATGGTCCTTATTCTTTGCATGCATGTATTTTAGACTCAAATATCATTGTTTCAGAACTTATAGAAGTTACACATCTCATGAATACAAACATACAAACACATCTGCTATCATAAAATCATAAACAACCCATAGTTTTCTTACTACAACGCCTTTTGTCTATTTTTCGATTCTTGATCTTGGGTGTGTTTTAAGAAATGAGTTAAGAGAGATTTTTGTATGAGATTAATAGAGAGTTTTAGAGGTTTACTTACTTGTTTTGATGCTCTAAAGGTTGAAGGATGATAGGACTTGGTTTTAAAGAACTCCTCTTTCCTCCTTCTTCCTTCTTCTCTCCTTCTCTCTCAAACTTGCACGAACTTTCAAGAATCAAGAACAATGAAAGTCTGTGTTAGGATTGGTATACTGAAAATCATGTTTTTAATATTTAATTTTATTTTTTTAATAAAATTAATTTTTTATTTTATGATAGTCATTATGAGTAATGTATGTATATTATTTCTTTAATGTTATACATGGATATCCGATATTCTGTATAGTATTTAATCTGATGATGTAGACACCACAATTTGACCCCGCCTAATCTTAGGTGAATCCGATGATGAAAATAGGTGAAATAATACTTCAGTTCGATCCTCGAGAAGAGATCCAAGCTCGGTATTTGAACCTGAAACCTTTAAATTAATAAAATTTTGTCGAACCATCGAAACTTGCTGCCTAAGTAAGGCGACCGCCATGTTCATTGTGGCAACCGCCAATAGAACCTCTTGAAAACCCTAGCCCAAAAGTGGCGACCACCAACTCCAACATGGCGACCGCCAACTCATGATGTGGCAACCGCCACCTTGAAAAACCCTGACGTGTCCCTGAACGTGGCAACATCTCATTGGTTGAAGATTTCTATAAATATCGTACCCCCTGGTACGTTTTGAGGATAGAAAATTAGTGAGAGGTTTAGTGAGAGAAGCTCTGTCGAGTTGCCGAGCAATTCTGAGTCCCGACGCCGAACCCCAGCCTAAATACCTAGATCCGAACCTCTGACGCCTACGTTGAAGCCTTGCTTGGATCACCACCCGAGGATTGAACCATTGAGGCGCATTCCTGACTTGATGATTCTCCGACAATCCAGGTAACTCGTTTGGATCCCCGATCCTTCTAACTCTATTTTCTCTCTTTTGGAGTGATCGGATTAAATTCATTTTAATTTATGTATTTCTTTCATTTGAATAGTTAACTTTGCTTCTTACTTACTTTTCTTCATCTAGTTTAATCTCTTTTTTTTAATTGCTTAGTTTATACTTTTACACTAAGCATATTATCTTTTTCTTTAATTAATTCATTAAATAAGCACTAATATATTTTGGCCATTACAACTTACAATATTGTTAATTGTTATTATCAATGTACTAACATTCATGTGAATATAATTGTTAATATTATATTCACATTTTTTAATAATTGCTTGGTTATTCTTTATTTTCTTTGTTTTCTTTTCATTTTCTTTTCTTTTCTTCTAATGTTAGTTCAATTTTTTTTAGTATTTCTTTCTCTTTTTTTTTTTCTATATTTCTAGTATTTATTTTATTGTAATAGTTAGTTCAATGTAACTTTTTAATGTTCTAGCATTTATTTTATTTCTTTCATTTTAACAAGTTTAATTTTTTTTTACTAGCACTTTATTTCATTTTCATTTCTCTTCTTATAACATTAATACTAATGTTCTATTTTTTTTTAGCTAAATGTTCCTTTTTTAACTTTTATTTTTTCTTTATTTTTTTTTTCTTTTAACGGTAGTGTAGTTCTCCTTTTTAACATTTTGTTAATTAGTTTTAAAATTTCTTATAATGTTTTATTTTCTTTTCTTTCTCTTCTAGTAATTAGTTTAATTATTCTTTGTTAATATTTCTTTTATTGTTAGTATTTATTTTTCTTTTAAAAGCTCCATTTTCTTTCTCTTTCCCTATAACTTTATTTTTCTTTTATAACATGTACTTTATTTTTATTCTTTTATTTTGTTAAACACAAAAATCACAAAAAACCATTTAAACTAGATTGCTTTTCTAAGAGTAATTTTCTACTCTTTTTTTTCTTTTTTTTTCTATCTTTTTTAAAAGAATGCAAAAGTGGATAGTTAGATTATTCTTTTATTAATAAGCATTTTCTAATCTTTTTCATCTTAGTATAAGCTTCTTTTATGAACTTTCTTTTTAGGATTCTTTTTATATATCTTTTATTTTGCATTTCTCATTTCTTTTATTAATTCATTATATTAACATTAATGCATGTTTTAGTTTCTTTACTTGAAAACATATTTAGGATAGTTTAGTTTATTTTTTTGTAACAAGTCATGTTTAAGTTATTTTAACAATTTCTAGTATTTTTTTGTTCTTTTATTCAAATCATGATAATTTAGTTTATTTTGATGAAATTGCATGCCGATGTGTTCCATGTATCCTTTAGTTAGAAATTGCATGCCGCAGGACTTAGGATTTTTTTTTCTTATTTTCTTTATTTGGAGTGCTATATGCATATGTTATGTATTTTTCACATTTGATTTTGGATGTTCTCTCTTTTATTAAAGAACCAATGATGATTAGTAGAGGCCAACCTTACGATTGGGCAAACGGGGTGCCTAACACCTTCCCCGATTCGTACGTTAGCTCCCGAACTCTCTTTCTCTGGTTAACGCTTTAAATATCAGTAGCCATTTTTGTTTTTCTTAATTTTTCTCAAAAACTAAGTGGCGACTCCATTTTTAACAAAAAGAGGTTTTTAAAATTTGGCTTCCAAGGTGTTAAAATATTTTTGAAATATCTTTGAATTCTCTTATTTTTGAAGCATTTTACAAAACACCTTAAATCCCGGCGCCACAGTATTTTCTAGCGACTCCGCTTGGGACTAGTTTCTAAAACCAAATAAGAGGGCTAGACTTAAAAATATCATTAGTTCTTAATAAAAATTTCTCATTTGTATTTTCACAAGCATTTTCATTGTTCTTCACACCCTCCCTACTTGGTCGACCTGACGCCCTGAACGTACATCTGTTTCGGGGATTGTTGGGAAAGCGGGCAACCCTTACTGACTACAGTACACTATCATAGGTACAGTAAAAGAATTCGGGCGTACTGTTTGACCATGTTCTGCATGGGAATATTATACTCGGCTCTATTCATAAGGTACCTTGTTCAATTGACCAAAACTGGCCTTTTGCATATAGTGAACTTAGAACTCCCCATTAGGTGCTACTAACCCTGGTAGGATTATGTTTTTTTTCATTGTATGTTTTGTTTGCGTATTGCTAGGATTATTTTGTTTGGGCTTAAGCTAGTTCCTTTCCCGGGTTCGGCCCAGGTTTTTCGTTATCCTTTGATTATGTTAGCTTTTCCCTCGAGTTTTTACCCAGACATTGTCTTTTACCATATTTGGTTCTTACGCCGTCGCGTTCTTCTCGGGGTCCCGCCTGTGTTTCGTTTTAAAGCCTCTACGATAGTTTCTCTCTCCTCTAGGTTCTTCCCGGGTCGTTGGTTTCCTCCTCCTTGACATAGGCTCTTTTTTTTTGAACCCTCGACGTAGGCTCGTTTCTTTCAAACCCTGGTCATACCGTGAGAGTTAGTTCTTTACTGTTATGCTATCCATTTTTTCTTAGAATTTTTAGGTCGAACCAGTCCAATCAGCATAGCTTTATTTTCTTACCGGAGTGCTGTCCGTTTTAGACAAACCTTCCCCCTAGAATTTAGTTGATCCCCTTCTTAGCCATCATTCTATTTTTTGGGTCGTCCTGTTGTTATGCTGCTAGTATGAGCCCGGCATGGGCATTATTTCAGCTTTAGTGATTATCTGCCTATGGTTTGCTATTTCAGAAATCTGGGATGTTTGCTATCTGTCAACAAAATTCTTGTCTTTGAAGTGTTTTGATACTGGTTATTTTGCATCTAGCAATCTAGGTTTTCTTCGGGTCTAGATCATGGAGCCGTAAAGATTACAGTTGACTCGCATTTAGGAAAGATCAAGGTCAGGTAGACGCTATAGAATATCAGAACAAGCCAGCTAAGTCATCGAGAATGGCAGAGAACGAAGTAAACTTGACAGCTCTGATGAGAGTTATTACTGAGATACAAAGAATTGTGGAGCAACAGACCCAAGCTCAAAACCAATGCTAGGTGCAGGTCCGGGGAATTCAGGCCTGTATGCCCGTTGTGAATGGATAGTAGGAGGATACAAATGAGAATGGCGAAGACTTCTAGGACGATAACCAAGGACAGGAGGCACCGCAAGTTGTTGTGCCGCCTCGGGCTCCCCGCCTGGTGGTGGTAGAAGAAGAGAACACTGCACAGTTGAGAGAATCTGCATTGGCTGAGAAAATCGAACGAATGGAGAAGGTCCTTAGAAAGGCCAAGGGAGTCGAGGAATATATGCTCGATGTAGGGGGACTCTGCCTGTTTCCAGACGCCAAGCTCCCGGATAAGTTTAAAATGCCCGACAAGGAAAAATTTCACAGAACCGAAGATCCCAGAATTCTTCTCCGAATGTATGTTGGTACCCTGTCGCCAATGGAAATTGATGACCAACTGAAGGCCCCAACTCTTTCACCGATCTCTTTTTGGGGCAGCCTAGAAATGGTTCCTCTCCCTCGATGTAGCAAAGACCAGAACATGGGAGGACATAGCTACTGCATTTGTCAGTCAGTATAGCTATAATATCCTGCTAGATGTAACCACTCGGGAGCTGGAGACCACTCGTCAAGAAAGCAGAGAGTCATTTGTGGACTTTTTGACCAGGTGGAGAGCAAAGACAGCTAAAACGACAAATCGACCAACAGAAAAGGAATAGGTGAGAATTTTAGTCAAGAATCTGCAATCCCCCCTGAAACGTTATCTGATCACATAGCTGCTCTCCACATTCGTGCAGTTATTTGATGTTGGGGTTCAGATAGAAGATCAAAACCAGTCTGGTGATATCGAGGAGGTCGAGCCGAACCAAAAGTCGAGAAAACCTTACCCATCCACTAACCCTGCATCTCGCTCTAATGAGGTGAATTTGCTAAACCCCCAATTAGATCGACCAAATTCTTTACCTTCATTACCTCCTCCCAGAAACAACCAGCCGTCGCAACTGAAAAAGGTAAGGAGAGTTTTCACTTCCCTTAATATTTTTCTGACCACGGCCATGAATTGACTTGTCGAGAAAGGACTGATAAAGCTTCTTGATCCAATGCCACCTCCTAACCCTTTACCGCTGCGCTACGATCCCACCCTATATTGCTCATATCATCAGAGCCATGGACACCCAACCAACAACTGTTTGAAACTCCGCCATGACATTCAGGATCTCGTTGATAATAAGGTCATTCCACCTCCATCTGCACCGAATGTCACAGCTGGTTTTTAAATTCTTGTATTTTACATAATTCAAGTCTCAAGTCAAGTCAAAGTCTTATAAGTTTTTACTTTGTTCTGATCAGTTGGATGTCGAGTTCGAGGGCACGTCTATTTGTGCACCCTCTTCTTTTGCTTTTAATTTTATAATCCTTGCTCTCTTTGATATCAATGAAATAAACGAAGATTCTGATTATTCTGCTTTGCTTCATTTATTTTGTACACTTTCTGATAATTTTCAGTTCAAAGGGGATGTCCCTGAAGAATTAAAAGTTTTAATAAAAAGAGAAGAAGAAATGTGTGCCCAACTAATAATTGAAGAAACTTTGTCAATAAATCTGGGTAATGAAATTAACCCACAAATTGTCCAAATTGGTTCTTCCTTATTTTTAGTTGAACGTGAACAATTAATGACTTTAGTAAAAAATTTCAAAGACATTTTTGCATGATCATACGAGGATATGCCCGAAATTAATCCTTATATTATCTAACACCATATCTCTTTGTATCCCAATGTCAAATCGGTTAAATAGAAATTGAGAAGGATACTGCCAGAATGGGCTCTGAAGATTAAAGAATAAGTCACCAAGTAGATCAACGCTGGATTTTTTATAGTAACCAAGTATCCAAAACAGGTGGCCAACATTGTGCCGGTCTTAAAGAAGGATGGACGCATCAGAGTCTGTGTGAATTTTTGAAATCTCAACAAGGCTAGTCCAAAGAACGACTTTCCACTGCTGCACATTGACGTCTTGGTAGATAGCATAGTGGGGCACGCTCTTTTATCGTTTATGGATAGGTTCTCCGGGTACAATCAGATCTTAATAGACCCTGAAGATAGAGAAAAGATGACATTCATTACATTGTGGGGGACCTATTGTTACCGTATGACGCCACTCGATTTGAAGAATGCTCAGGCAACCTATCAAAAGGCTGCAACTACCTTATTGCATGACATGATACACAATGAAGTCGAAGTGTATGTAGACGATATGATTATGAAGTCCTAAGATCGAGACGGCCATATCATAGTGCTACAAAAATTCTTTGACATGATCAAGAAGTATAAGATGTGGCTCAACTCGCAGAAGAATGGCAGAGGAATCGAATGGAAGAACTTCTCTTATTCGATGAAAGAAGACTACAAATTCTGTTCCACGTACAAGGGTATCAAAAGAAGATAGCCAAAGCATACTCGGGACTTGAGAGAAGGTGACTTGGATCATAAAGAAATCAAGGCTCCTATTTTTTAGCCAAGAGAAAAGTTCAAGCCAAATTAGGTCGGGCCGTATCTGATCAAGACTATTATGACCGATGGTGCTATAATCATCATGGACTTGGACAACAAAACATAAAAGGCAACTCCGGCAAAATAAAGATAAAATAAAAGCTCGCTGAGTTAAAAATTGAAAAGGTAATTCAGGCAAAAGTTAGAGTAGCCTGCAAGGCCGAAAACACAAAATGGCGACCTTAGAAAAAGTTAGGGCATCACAAAAGGAGAGAGTTAATACCCAAGAGTAAACCGAGCTCGAACTACGTTACGGCCTGATTCAACTTTTTGGGATACGTAGGCAGCTTCTTTTAAGATGTCCGACCACCTTCTTTGTTTTAGCCATCTTTGAATCCGAGTAATGATCAATGCAAATTTATCTTTGAGTTTTGATAATAAAGTTGTTTAATTGTAAGAATTGAAAAACTTTAAATAATTGGGAACCTTTTTAAGATAAATGTGGAATTTTCATTATTTCAGTTGCGATCACAAGGTTTTGAAAATAAAGAGCGGGCACGCAAGTCCTAAACTCTAAATAAAGAAGAAAGCTACAAAATTCTAAGAGCAAAACAGATCTCTCAGATCTTCCTTCTCCTTGCTACTTGTTCTTCTCCATCTTCTTTGTTTCTACTCTCTCTATCCTAAACCAACCACGCCTTGTACTCCTCGGGGAGCTCAGTGTGGGGTAGCTCCTACATCTCCATCAATGAATGAGATGGCTAAGCCTCCAGATACTGCGCCAGAAATGGGGCTTGAAGGGAAGATAAATTAATACGACCCCATACGCCATGAAATATGATCTGACCTCGACGAAACTGTCTCATGATCCTGTGTGGGTAATAGAAAGTGGGCAATCGCAAGACAATCAGCAAAACATCTGGACGGTCCATAATGGTCAAAGTCATAAAAGGGATCTGGCCCTAGGAACACTGCCAAGTGGTGTCTCTTCTAGTCAGCGAAGAAAGATACTGTCTCCAAGATGCCTCGGTAGTGCATATCGGGTAAAAAGGATGATAGACAAAGGCAACAGTGTTGTACCCATTCAAACCCTATTTCTATAGAAGATTTACTTTCTCTATCAGGCATATCAGAGAAGAGAGAAAAGAGTTAAGAATTTAGAGAAATCAGCAAAATGAGAGATATGTAAAAAAATAAAATAAAGAGAGATAGTGGAAAAAGGAGAGAAGAGCGATAAAATTCGAGAGAAATCAGCAAAAGGAGAGAAGAGCGGTAAAAATTAGAAAAATGAGAGAAGAGCGGTAAAAATCGAGAAAAATCGACAAAAGGAGAGAAGA
>JAULJZ010190375.1:0-21047 GCA_032270985.1 Heliamphora pulchella | reverse complement strand
AAATAGTGGGACCCACATAATAATAAAACAAAACAAGAAAAAGAGAATAAAAGATCAAGGGGGAGGGGGGCCAACCCCCCAAACCCGTCTGACACCTCCTCCCTCTCCCCTTCCTCTTCTTTTTTTGTTTCGTTTCTTCCATTGTAAATGAGCATAAGCTTGGAACCCACCATGCAGCGGTTTTTGTAATTATGAAAACTTTGCAGCGATTTCTGTAATTTTCATAAAATACTTAATTATAATTCATACCACTAAAGAATTGTAACTGCACTCTTAGCTATAATCTCAAGACCAATTTGTATTAAACTCTTGTTATTAAATACTTAACTCATCTCCTCACGTTAAAATTACCGATACCCGCCAATTAAATTTAATTACTGACAAATTAATTTAATCCGCTTCTTTAAAAAATTTTAAACCCTTCCGCTTAACTTATTTGACTGCCAGATCATAAAATCTACCTGTAGGGTTTAGCCCGGTCAAAACTTATAAGCTTCCTTAATGGAGTATCGTCAATCCCGAACAATCGGAACGTGAATTCTGTCAATAATTAATATTCACCATATAATTAATACCGCTATCTAACTCACTGAGACTATAGACCCATAAAAGATCGCACTCTCTAATGAATCAAAACAATGAATATTAAATATACGCAAATAATAATTATTTCGAAATTAAGAGTATAAGAACTCATAATAACCTTGGAGTGTAAATTAATTTATATATAGTCAGTATAAAATTAATTACCCCAATATGGTTCTATTCAATAAACACAAAGTGTACTAGCACAGCAAGTCGGAATAATAGACAACACTATTATCTGTTTCCCGTAACCAAGACAGGCCTACTAAAACTATATGTTACAGTCGTACCGATGTTTTGTCCAATTCTATTTAAACTATGAACAAAAACTTATATTTTACAAGAACCTATAATCTGATCTTCTGTGTGCAATTTGTACTCTACACACCAAATTAAATACTGTACAGAATAAAGAACATTCATGCATAACATTTAAGAAATGATATTGCATTCATTGCTCATAAGGATTCTCATAAAATAAAAATATAATTTTATTAAAATAAAATTAAATACTAAAACCAAATAAAATCCATGATTTTTAGTATACAACCCTGACAGGATAATCAATACTACCTTAACATTGAATGTTGTAAGAATTATGTAATTAAGTTTTTGCACAAGTGTTGTTAATTTTGAGGATTGTAAGGCGATAACACCATGAAGTTTGTATATGTTGGATTAGGATCTAATCTTGTATGATGTTCATGCTATGTATGAGATGAGATTTTAACATGTTTTTATGTTAAAAAGTTGTTGTTACGTAGTTTTCATGCCTTAGAATTTCTGTTCAGGAGAAGGATATTGAGTTGGAAGTGTAAAATTTAAAACAGGAAATTTGTTGGTGTGCTCTCGGCCACCTGACCGCTCGAGTGGTGGCCAGTCCGCTCAAGCAGGTTCCCCTGTGTGTGGTTTCGAAAATTGTTTTCTCAAATTAAAGTACATTTTTGTTCGGGTCCTTTCCTAGACTCTTTTCCTATAAAATTGAAGTACAGGAATTTATTTTCGAAGGATTAACTTTTCTATTGAAATAATTTAAACTCAAAGTTCTCTTAAAAGGAGGGTCTGACTATAAAAATTGAATTTTTTTATGCAAAGTCATCTTTACTTTGGTTTTACTGGGTCGGGTTATTTTGAGTGATTCACGAGCCTCACGTTTGGGGGCGTGACAGAATGGTATCAAATCTCTAGGTTCAAATACCTAGAACCCATGGAACATGATTGCATCATGATATGTGTGAAGTTGATGTTTGTGTGTTATGTATTTATATAGGTATGGAGTCAATTAATCTGAGGATATTATGCTAGGACTTGGTGACTTACATGGAGATCAGATTTGAAACACGTCTTATCAACGTTGTTTCTGAAGAGAGGTCTATGGAAGTTCGTCAGGGTGGGTAACGTCTCTCTGAAATGTGACTCGATGTTTGTTGAGTGCTTTGGATTTGAAATACATGTGTTGAGTGCTGATTGCTCCAATGTTTGGTGGAACTTGTTTATATGGTATAATGATTATATGAGTTAATGTTGGTATTAGTTAGTTGTCTATTGTGTTCCCGTGTTGTTATAGTTTTGTTTTGGTGTGATGGAGGCATGAATAAATGTTTTATATTTTGTTGAGAATATTATTTGAGGCATAATGCCACCTTGATGTGGATTGAATTACTAGTGATTGTGTTGTTATATGTGGCAAAGTGTTTAAAATTCTATAGTGATTAGTCGCCGTGATTGGGTTATGTGATGATGGAAATACCCTTATGTTAAAATTCTTGTGCAGTATGGTCTGGAGCATTTTAAGAATTATATATGTACATCTTGAGCCATGTTATGTCTTAAGGTATCCGAGAATGGGGTATGGATGGGAACATAGTGGATGGGAACGTAATAATCTGTGGCCTAAATAATTTAAATAGTTAAATGTAATCGATTTTGGGGTATCCCTTGCCCTGTGGCGTGTTTTTGGCAATTATGATGGTGCCTTTCTATTCTCTAGAGTTTGTTTGATAACCCCTTTGTCTTTTCTCTAACAAGTTGCTAAGTTATGTTTTTCATTGAAATTTGGGGAGTTGAGTTACGGTTGTGTAACTCAAAGACGCACTCGGTGGGTTAACAATGAAGCGGTGGATATGTTAGTGTCACAACCCATTTTCTCATAATGGCATCCGTGACTGGCCAGTGAATCAAAATCCACCCGAGACCTCTTTCTTTTACTTTCAATCTCATGTATAACTTTCATTAATCATCAACAGAAAGAGTTTGAACATTCATTTCTTTTTAAAAGAAAATATACTCACAAAATTTTATTTCTTCATCACAAAAACCATTTCCCAAAGCTACTACTGTACATATACACAACTGAATTTACTTTTCGAAAGGGACTTCATCTCGTGCGTGAACTATGTATAAGAGAATGAGTGCGTCCAAAACATGAATTTCAGCAAGATCAATCCTGACATGCATCACCTGAAATGTTAACATGCAACGATCATTAGCAAACCTAGTGTGAAATCATTGATATTTGAGTTATTAACTATTTCACAAATTTAGAATGATATGATATAACGATTTTGCCAACAATAAGTAGGGAGCGACCCTACGATATAATACGGTAGATATGATCATTTCTTCTAGCTACCTGGTCGTGGCTCACCCTTGCTACCTCGCCTCACTGGTACACTTATAGTCCCCCAGTAGTCGATACGCCATTTAGACGATCATTCTTACTTCTTCAATCATTTCATTTCAATTTCACTTTTCATTATGATCCATTATCGATTTCATAACAGTTATAGCATACTGAGTATTCATGTGAAACAAAAATTAACCCAGATATTGAATGACTCACCTGGATAGTAGAAACGTCTAATTATTTGATGCGTGATAATCCTGACCTAAATGTCACATAAAAAGGATAATTTCAGTTATTATTTTATATTTCATATAATATTCATTATTTAAGTTTTATTTATCTAAGAAGATAAATTAAGTCTCTACTATAAAGATCTTGTAATTTAATTAAAAAAATTTAACTTAAACTTCTTATTAAATCTATCATTTCTAATTCAAAATATTTGATTAATTTCTAAAAAATTATAATTTTTTACCATTGTATTCATATTTTTTTCCTTAAAAATATAGAATTTTATAAAATAACTTCAATTTAAATTTTTATAGGGAAACCTTATAATCTAGATAATATAAAATTTATAAATTTCATTATTTTTATAAAATCATAGATTATTTTATTTACTTTGCTTTCAAAATAAAGTATATACTTATTTTTATAAAACCTTTTATTAAATTTTAAAACACTCAAAATATTTTATTAATTATAATTATAAAGTTAGAAAATAAATCCTAATTTAAAACATTTAAAACGTTTTATTTTCCTCAAAACTTTAAATATAAAATTATGAATGTATATTTTTTTATTAAAACCCTTTTATACTTAAAATATTTATTTTGTGTCAAATAATGGGATGCATTTAAATTTTTCATTAACTAATCAAAATACAAAATTTTGTTATTATTACTATTATTAATTTCTTTATTAAAATATTTAATCCGTTTAATTTAAAAGTCTCATTTTTATTAAACTTGTAATATTTTAATATAACTGATTCATAAAAATTTTGCTAAGATTTTATGTATAAAATATAAATTCTTCATAATATTACTAAAATCTTTATTCTAGTATTATTGTTAGTTTTTATTATTATAAACACACACACACACACACACACACACATATATATATATATATAATAACAATTATTATTTATGTTAATAATGTGGTTCCTAAAACAATACACAGTATATAAAACATTTCCCACGCAAGTTTCATGCACAAAGAGTGCAGGGTGAGTTCGGTGCCGCGATTTGTTCGGTCAAACTTTGGGGCACTCGTCCGGACAATTCGTACATCAGTTTTGATGGCCGCTCACGGCTACGCGTAGGTGGCTGTGAGACAAGTCTCACCAAACTTACGTTAATCGAAACGGAGGTTCGAGGATGTGAGACCCGATTTCGTTTTATTTTCATAATGTTTATTCAATGTGTTGGTTATTACTTTAATCGTTATAGAACAGTATGTTTATATATGTGTTATGCATGCAGGGATTTGGTTCTGCTTCTTTTGTTCAGGTTTTCACGCAGCGATGGCCGCTCAAACGGTGGCCTATTCGCTCCAGTGGATAGGTGGCTAAGAATAGGTCTGCTCAAACGAATCTCTGTTAGCTCGAGCGAATAGGTGGCCGAGAGTTGGGTCGGTTGGGAGACCGCTCAAGCGAAGCCCTATTCGCTCGAGCAGACAGCTTGGCGTGATATTCTATAAAGACAGCCCATACCTTGGTTTTTGAACCAAAGCTTGTCTTGTAAGTTTCTTTTCTCTCTCTACGCAAAACCTCTGCCTTTAGCCTTGGTTTGGGTTTAGATCTTGGCATTCGAATAGTCGATTCTCGATATCCTTGCCATAAGTTTCGCGTTCATCTGAACGAAATTCTATTTTGACAACTTTGTTTTCTCGCCAGTATTCAAAGCTTCGAGTTTTAACTCGCCGAGGTAGAATCCTAGACTGTCTTGCGTTAAAAGGGTACTACATGCGATTATATGCATTTTTGACTTCTTTAAATGCTATAAATATTTTACTTTGTGTTTAAACCGTGTTTGATTGGGCAAAAAGTATGTTTTTCATTTATTATGGTTTATTACAAGGTTGGTGGATGTGTGGGTGTCCGTGATTTTCAAAAAGGTGGGTTTTAAAAATGGAAAGATTTATGTAAAAGTTATGAAAATCGTGTTTTGGAGGTTTGGAGCTAACCCTTGGAATTGAGCCTAGGTTTTAAATATTTCGGTTGAAATGATGAAACATTTGAAAGATGTTGGTCATTTTCCTTGGTTAACAACGACATGGAAGAAAGCCGTTGAACGTTTTATACACGATTAATGTATGGCTTTAAACGTTTTCGTAGTCGAGCTACGTGTTTTTAATGATTCGGTAGATGTGCCGTGACAGTGCGTGTGTATTTGGGCCGCCATTGTAACAATCCTGCTCAGACCCTAGTATTAGTGACGGATAGTCCACAAGACTATAGAGCACGGACGAGATTCAAACCCCTAACTCAAATCGAAAATCCTAAGTTCGGCCCGAAAACCCTGAAAAAGTCCAAAACTCAGGCAACAGAACCTTAGCATCCGGAGAGTCTCCCAACATTCTAAATGAAGTAAATATCATGAAATAATGAGTTAAAAATAAAAAATTCTCATAAATAGGGAAAAATGACCATTTTGCCCCTAGTACAGCAAAAAGTCTTTAAAATCTAAATTTTGACACATGGATACCCTAAATCAAGGATTTAAGTACAATTAAGTAGAAAATGATAAAATAACATCAAAAATGACAAAATCATACCTTAGTGGCCGACCACCTTGGGAAGAGTGCCAAAAGGAGCTTTTTGCTTTCTTTTTAGCTTAAAATTGTGAAAAATGTATTAAATTAAGATTTATGATGATCCAATACTTGTTGAGCAAGTAATATATATAATAATATAGTGTTATAAGTTAACAAAAGTAAACAAATCATTATTGAATTTCATACACAACAAAATAAGTCAAAAAGTCATATATTGCCAAAATTGCTTAATTCGACTTAAAAGACTACATCTATTTAATCAATTTTTATAGAAACTACGATAATACATGGGAATACTATATTTATCATAAACATACTAAAATAATAGGTCTCAGTAGGAAAAGACACCAAAAAGATATATCAAATTAATTTTTAATGTATTTTCTTGCACAATAAGAGCATGAAAATCGACAAAAACCCCTTGACTGATGAGAGATCCGATTTTTGTCGCCCAAACTGACCCCTAACTACATTTATATTCCCCATATCAAATTTTTAGTCCCCTAAAGTGAAAACATATCAAATCAACTCAAGTCTTATTTATTAAAAATAAGGAAAAAAAAGTCTCTTTTAAGGTACCTTTTGTCCCCTTTGTGTCTCCTAACCCTTGCATATATAAACCAATGCAAACACCCTCTTCTCCACTTGATATTTTCGTGCAAGAGAGGGAGAGAAACCATACCTCTTGCCCTTGAGTGTTCATGTGAGTTTGAGGGAGAAAAAGGAAGAAAAAGAAAGGAAAATGAAGGAATCAAGGAAAATTTTCTAAAGCTAAATCCTAATCCATCATCCACCCTCCTTTGATCTCTCAAACACATAAGTAAAACCTCTAAACCTTATGTCTAATATCCCCCAACACATCCCTTTAAACACTCTAAGAATCGAGAACCGAAATCAAACCGAAAAGGTGTCGTAGTTGAAAATTTGGGGCTGTTATATTTATGAATGATATGAGATGTTATTGTGTGTTGTTATCTTTGAATTTGATGACTTCTAAGTATGCTAGAGCCTTTATATTAATGTCTAAAACACAAGCATGCAAAGAAATGGAACAAAAACTTGACAAGACATAAGAGATTTAGACCCTAAGAGACTTGATTTTTGAGAACATAGATGTTTCTGCCCTTAACTTTGAAATTCCATAACTCAATGTAGAAAGATGTAGTTCAGTTTGTTTCTCAGTGCCTTACTTGTCAACAGGTGAAGGCAGAACATCAGAGGCCAGTAAGGTTGTTACAACCGTTACCAGTATCGAAATGGAAGTGGGAGAACATCACGATGGACTCTGTATCGAGACTTCCTAGATCACCTAAGGGACATGACGCTGTTTGGGCTGTGGTTGACAGGCTGACAAAGTTCGCACACTTTCTTCCCATTCGCGTGAAGGATTTTGTGGACAAGCTGAGAAGACTGTATGTCAGTGAGATTGTTCGGTTACACGGAGTACCTATATCTATTGTTTTCAACCGAGACGCTGTACATCACGCTTTTGTCAGAGTCTTCAGGTTGCTTTAGGGACGAGCTCGCTTTTCAGCACTGCTTTTCATCCTCAGATGAACGGTCAGTTGGAACGGACTAAACAGATCTTAGGGGATATGTTGAGAGCTTGTGTGCTTGATTTTTGAGGTTCTTGGAAAGATCACCTACCATTGGCAGAAGTTGCGTATAACAAAAGTTATTAGTCTAGTATTGGGATGGCACCTTATGAGGCTTTGTATGAAAGGCCATTTAGGTCGCCGGTGTGTTGGATAGATGTGGGAGAGACCGCAGTTTTAGGACTCGACTTGGTGCGAGAAACGGTGGAGAAGATGTCGATGATTTGCCAACGTTTAGTGATGGCCCAGAGTCGTCAAAAGAACTATGCTGGTTAGAGGAGAAGGCCTTTAGAGTTTGAGGTGGGGGATCACGTATTTCTGAAAGTCTCGCAGTAACACCCCGCTCCCGTAAGGCACCAAACCTGTACAAAGGGATGTGATCCCGCCGCAGACCGGTGGCTAAAGAGAAAGACAAGGGATAAAGATATTAGGAGACCAAACAAGAACTTCTAGGCAACCACAACACCTTAATGTCAAAAGAGGTATACATGAGCCACTAAAGATTCGCCATCCCAAGGGCATACATTACTTCTAAAACATCAAAAACCTCCAGGGTCTCATACATGAAGCTCTGCCAAAACTAAAAACTAAACAAAAGAAAACTTAACCAAAACTACTCGACGACGCCTGTGGTGGACCAACTCTTAGCCGTTCCTGGTATCTGCAACCACAAAGGTTATAAGAGTGCGTACTTAGCATTATCATGAACAGAAAAGACAGTTACTTAGCTAAGAATAACTAAAAACTCTTTCTAAAAATAGTTCATCACATTTTTCATGAAAAAAATATAGAAACTGATGCATTTGCTTGAACATGAAAATATCACAGATTATACAGAACCTTCTCAGTATTGTAAATAGAAATATGTTCCTGGCTTAATCACCACTTGTTTAAAATGCATGACCACTTTCTCAAATCTAGACTCAAACCCTAACAATGCCCAAGTAGTCGTCAACCTCACGACCGGGAGTTCCGACGGTACCGTAACCTCAATTCTCAATACACGGATAACCACGTGATGAAATGAAGGCCACTCTCCACCAAGCACGAGTGGTATGTGCTATAACATGGGATTCATCCCAAAAGCCTTTACGGCAAAAACCCCCGCTCAACAGAAAACCTCCCCTAGAGGGACAAATGAAAAATCCATAGTTGGGTAATCTCTCTCATAACAGGATATAAAAGCCCGAAAACCATTATAACTTGAAACTTTGGAACAACCACACAACATTAAGCATACTTTCAGAGTAACATCATACTAGCTCAGAATATCATGGATAGCACACTTGAATTAAAAACATCATAGCTTTTGAAAACAACAGGTTCATGCGAACGTCAAGCTGGTCATAGTTCAAAACATGAGCTTCAAAGCATTTTCATGTATCATTTACATAAACTCAAGTTCAAGATAATGGCTAAGCACTCTCACCTTACCTTTTATGCATACAAACCGAGCCTTTGTCAATGAGCTAAGCTTGCTCCTCGGGTAACAAAACTTTCATGCCCAGCAAGCAAACATAACTTAACCGTCAACACGGAGTTCTACCCCTCTTAGAACGTGAAGTACTAAAACGATTCTGACCATTGAATATTTTCTTGATTTTTACGGACCATGGTTACTTTCTTTTTAGGTTTAAGGGGTACTACGCACTTGCTCAATCCTTCACTTGTTTAAGGATTTAACTTAACCATTTATTACTCTCTCACAATCATTAAATTTTAAAGTACTGCAGCATCTTGAGATACTTAGACTTAGAATTCAATTATGATTTTTTGTGACGATTTAGATTCAGATATTCCCTACAACTTTTATATTCAACACCAAAGCCAAAACCTAAGGCAAATGGGTGAAAAACTTGACAAAAATGAAAACGGTTCAGCACTTGCTCAGAGAATTGGTCAGAAAAGTGTCTCTATTGGTCTCGGTTTAGGGGTATCATATCAAGTCCAAATGATCCCATTTTTTAGTATGATCTAGCTCAATATGTCCCCTACACGTTTCATGTTTAGAGTTAAGGGTCCTTGTTTGGAACAAGTTAGACATTTTGGCCATTGTAGAAAATAGGTTCTGTCAGCCTCCAAAATTCTGCAGAGCCAATTTTAGACAGAGGGTTTGAAACGGTTTTGGGGTATCATCCCGAGGTTTTAAGATCTGATTTTTGGTAATCAACTACTTCAATATGTTAGCTACAAAGTTCATGTAGACCACTTTTGGAATAGATCCCAAAAATAGGAGATTTGGGCTACGCAAAAATATGTGATAGAAGTGTCCCTTGAAGGCCGAAACACAACAGAGAGTTTCAAAGGGGTTTTGACCTATCAAAACTCATTATTTTGTGCTCCTTTTTGGTGTTTATCCATATACACATGTTGTCTACAACTTTAATATTTTGGCCAAAACACGGATCTCATATTAAACTAGGATTTTTAGGTCTGCATTGTTGACTAGTCTGAAACTGACACACTTTGGTAGAATTATAATATCTCGAGTTCTACTAACTCAAATTGGTTCAAACCAATATTGAATGAAAGATAACACAAAAACCTAGGTCTGTATTTAAATAACATGCTTATAGTAATTTTCTACATTGAGTTATGATATTCCAAATATCAGGGAAGAAAGCTCAAAACTCCCAAAACTCCCAAAACTCAGGCCTAATTTGCTTCTAGTCTCTTAGTGTCAAGTGTGTAAATTTTTGACCCATTTTCTTTGTATATATGTATTTTACTTCAATATATCAATATTTCAGAGCTTATAGAAGTCATGGAACCCATGGAGAAACCCACACCAACTCACAACTTCAACATTCAAACCGGATAGTCCCAAAAATTCAACCATGATGCCTTTATTTTTTATTTTAGATTCTTGATCTTAGATTTGTGTTTATGGATGGTGGGAGAGATGTTTGATTTATGTAAAATTAGAAGTATTAGATTCTCTCTTACCTTGTTGAGGATTACTTCTTGATGATGAAAACCATCGACTTGGCTTTTAAAGCTCCTATCTTCAAGCTTCTTCTTCTTCCTCCTTTCTTCTTCCCTTTCTTTCTTTCCTCTCTCAAACTTCCATGGACCCTCAAGAACACTCAATCTGGTCTTTCACCTCACTTGGACGAAAATAATGAAGGGGAGGAGTGGTGTTTGGCTTGGTTTATATAGGAAAAACTTAAGGGAACATAGAATTAATTTTAAGTCCTTTTTTCCTTCCATTTCACATGGGCTAATTAATTAGTTCAAGCTTTGAGGGGACAAAATTAGATTTGGAAAAGCAAAAATACAGCTAGGGTCAGTTTGGGGGGACAAAAATCTGATTTCCCATCAATTAAGGAATTTTTCTTGGTTTTCGTGCCCCTTTGTGCAAGAAAATACATTAAAAGTTAATTTGATGTATCTTTTTGGTGTCTTTTTCCTCTGAAACCTATTATATTAGTATGTTTATGAGAAATATAGTATTCTCATATATTATCATAGTTCCCATATCAATTGATTAAATAGATATAGTATTTTAAGTCAAATTAAGCTATTTCAATAATATTTGACTTTTTACCTTATTTTGTTGTGCATGAACTTCAATAGTGATTTGTTTGCTTTTGTTAACCTATAATACCATATTATTATGTATATTACTTGCTCCACAAGTATTTGATTATCATAATGCTTAACTTAATACCTTTCTCACCATTTTAAACTAAAAAAAAGTAAAAAGTCACTTTTTGGCACTCTTCTCAAGGTGGTCGGCCACTAAGGGGTATTTTTGTTATTTTTGATATTATTTTGTCCTTTGCTACTTAATTGTACTTAAATCTTTGATTTAAGCTATCCATGTGTCAAAATTTGAATTTTTAAGATTTTTCGAGCTTAACTCTTGTATTAAACGACTTGGAGTTATAACTTTGGATTCTTATCTTCAATATTAGGGTTTTAATTTATGCTTGTGTGATTTCCACTCTATCCTGGGTCTCGGGCTCGAAAGGTTAAACGGTCGGCCGGTTCTTCTTACCGAACTTAGGTTCGAGATTTCGTTTCTTTTGGGATGTTCTTTCTTTTCTATTCGTATCTTTGAGTTTGGATTATTACACTCACCACGCCAAGGTTTAATGAGATTTGGCCATAACGGGATGCTATCACTGTGTTTTATTGGGCCGTTCGAGATCCTCGAAAGGATTGAGAAGGTGACATACCGTCTGACCTTGCCTCCTCAGTTGGCATCTGTGCACAACGTATTTCATATTTTCATGCTTTAAAAGTACGAGTTTAACTCGTCACATGTGTTGGATTAGACTGAGTTACAAGTGGATGAGGAGGTTACTTATGAGGAGCGACCTGTGAAGATCGTGAACACGAAAGAGCAAGTGTTGAGAGGGAGAACCATTGCTTATGTCAAGATTTTGTGGCTTTATCACGGATTCGAGGAAGCGACGTGGGAGCTTGAAGCCGATGTTCATGCTAGATATCCAGAGTTGTTTGCTTCATGACCATGTAGCAAATTTTACGGACAAAATTCCTTTAAGGGGGAGAGTTGTGAGACCCGATTTCGTTTTATTTTTATGATGTTTATTCGATATGTTGGTTATTGCTTTAATCGTTATAGAACAGCATCTTTATATATGTGTTATGCATGCGGGGTTTTAGTTCTTCTTCTTTTGTTCGAATTTTCACCCAGCGATGGCCACTCAAGCTGTGGTCTGTTAGCTCGAGTGGATAGGTGGCTGAGAGTAGGTCTGCTTGAGAAGATCTCTATTCGCTCGCGGGTAGGTAGCCGAGAGTTGGGTCGGTGGGGAGACCGCTAGAGCGGAGCCCTGTTCACTCAAGCGGACAACCTGGTGCGAGATTCTATGAAGACAGCCCATGCCTTGGTTTTTGAACCAAAGCTTATCTTGTAACTTTCTTTTCTTTCTCTACATAAAACTTCTGCCTTCTCTCTAGCTTTAGGCTTGGTTCGGGTTCGGCTTCGAATCTTAGCATTCGGATAATCGATCCACGATATCCTTGTCGTGGACTTCGCGTTCATTCAGACGGAATAGCATTTTGACAACTTAGTTTTCTCGCCAGTGTTCAAAGCTTCGAGTTTTAACTCGTCGAGATAGGATCCTAGAATATCTTGTTTTAAAGGGTGCTACATGCGATTATATGCATTTTTTACTGCTTTGAATGCTATAAATATTGGACTTTGTGTTCAAACCGTATTTGATTGAGCAAAAAGCATGTTTTACATTTGTTATGATTTATTACAAGGTTAGTGGACGTGTGAGTATCCGTGGTTTTCAAAAAGTTAGGTTTTGAAAATGGAGAGATTTATGTAAAAGTTATGAAAATCGTGTTTTAGAAGTTTGGAGCTAACCCTTGGGGTTAAGCCTTGGTTTTAAACGTTTCGGTTGAAATGGTGAAACATTTGAAAGATGTTGGTCGTTTTCCTTGGTTATGGATGATGTGGCGGAAGGCCGTTGGACGTTTTCTACATGATTAATGTATGGCTTTAAATGTTTTTGTAGTCGAGTAACGTGCTTTCAATGATTTGGTAGGTGTGCCGTGACAGTGCGTGTGTATTTGGGCCGCCATTGCCCCTCGGTGAAAGTTCAGAAACTTTGCGTATGTAGGTGCTTCACTCCTTCGGGTTAATCCCCGTAAATGAAGTGGTTGCCCTATTGGGAGGCGTGTATTGTTGT
Organism: Heliamphora pulchella; assembly: GCA_032270985.1. Classification (NCBI taxonomy): domain Eukaryota; kingdom Viridiplantae; phylum Streptophyta; class Magnoliopsida; order Ericales; family Sarraceniaceae; genus Heliamphora; species Heliamphora pulchella. Next base: position 7,794 of record JAULJZ010190375.1, on the reverse strand, counting down.
AATTCCTTATAAAACTTGTTATTACCTAGCGGGTCATTGGATGCTCCAGAACTAGGGTAATGAGTGAGAGTCTATAGTTGCTGCCTTTGTCCCCGGTGCGACAGAGACGGTACATAGGCATCATTGTCAATTGTGGAAACCGAGGGAAAAATAACGTTTGTTAATATTTTTCTTAACTGTTGAACGTTATTTGCATTATATAAAATGTGTGGTTTTGAGGATGAAAAACTGTTTTGAGGCTTGTAAAGTAGAATCAATTCTATACTATTTGATTGCATATCTTGTTTTACTTCATTATAGTCGATTCCTATTGGTTTCGGTTCACGTTGTAGAATTTTGAAAACTTTTTTCAGGTGACTGTGATCACGAGGGATGATCTAGTGGAGCCCGAGGAGGCGGAAGACTTTTTTAGTTTTTCTTTTGATTGAGGATCATGTATTGATGTTTACATATATTTTTTGGATTCATACATGATATGTAAGGCCCTAAGACTATGGCTTCATATGTTGTTTGTATGTGAAGCGTGGGCTAGTGTTTGGTTTGGGATTTCTCGGTTTGAAAGGTTTTGTTATGGTATAAAAATGTTGGTATCTAAGTTTTTGGGTTAAGAGAAGAAGTTTCTTTATCCAACTGATGTTTGTCCCTATATTTTGCTTATTTAAAATTCATGTTGAGAGATCAAGTTTTTAGGTGTGTTTTTTAGACTTGAGAAGATTTTCAGGTTTCTGTCTAGAAATCTCTCGGGCGTCTCACCACTCAAGCAGGCCTCTGAGCGCACGAGTGGACAGCCGCTGTGACTAAAAGTTGGGTTTTGTTTTGAAAGAAGGCTTTGGTTAGAGATGCATGGGGTTACCCTTTTTTTATTCAAAATGGCATATTTTGTTAATTGTTTTACAAATACAAATCTCGTTTTCGTTTCGATCTTCGACCCGTTTGATTTCGGGTAGTTTTGGTGGATCGTGGTATCCTAAAATAGTTGTTCCATAGGCTTTTCACGTGACCTGAGTTTTGGGGTGTGACAAAGGTGGCAGCAGCGAGTGTCTAAAGTTAGCCCGATGGATTGTTGCGAAAATTTTCCAAAACGATAATTTCTTGGGGTACTATGTTGGGGTGTTTCGTAGCAGTTTCTAGTGGTCCGCTGGTGGCGTAGGGGTGGTTGGGACGGTGTCGGGTTGGGTGGGGGTGAGTGGTGATCGAGGGTGGTGGTGCACAGTGGTGATGGTGGAGCGATGGATTGATGGTTGGCGCGGTGGTGATACCGGTGGTGTGAGGGGTGTGGGTGGTGACCACCGATGGTGGTGGTGGTCGATGGTGGCGGTGGTGATGAACTCTAGTGGCGGTGGTGGTGGCGCCATCATGTGTGGGAGGAGGAAGATTGAGAGACTGGAGAGAGAGAGAGAGAGAGAGAGAGGACTAGAGCTTGGTGCCACAGTGGGGTCGGCGGAGGCGCCAGTGAGGTCGCCGGTGATGGTGGCGGGCTTGAGAGGCGGAGAATGGACTGGTGTTGGGGTGTGGCGAGTGCGTCGAACCGAGGGTGGTGGCGCGGCTTCTCCTTCCCTTGCGTTTTTCCTCCTTCACTTTTTAAATTTCTCTCTCTCTTTATTTTTAGAGTGATGTTATAGATCCCGAATAAGTTAACCGAAAAATTGACCGAATCACTTTGGGAGGCTCAAAGAAGACACATATACTATTCTTTTGGTGCTTTTCTCATTTTAGGCACTGTTTGGGATTTTGTTTGTTACTTTTTGTTTTTTTCTTCTTTTTCTAATTTTTTTTATTTTTTCAGTCCGATTAAATTTTTTAATTTTTTGTTTCTTCATAAAACAATTTAAAGTATAATTATTTCAATTAAAATTAAAAATATTCACTAAAAATAAAAACTATTATAAAAACTTTAAAGTCACTTTTTTCTAATGAATTTTTTTTATTTTTTGGTCAATTTCTCATTCATAAGTTATTCATTTTATTTGAAACTAAGAATAATAAAAATAAAAAAATATATATGTATAAGAAGTTCCTGATACTATATTTTAAAATATTTCTCATTTCTTCTTTAAAAAATAACAAAAAATATCAATGTAATTAATTTTTTCCAATACATGAGTGCTCATATGTAAAAAAATTATCATGCCCTGCATCAAGGTATGAGAAATTTCTTATACTATATATATTTAAGAAATTATTATGCTATTGTGTTTGGAAATATAAATGTGAAAAATATAAGATTTTTTTTTTCATATATAACTATATTGAAATTTTTATTTTGAGAAATTTTTCATTCATAGGTGTTTATTTACTCAAAATTAATAACAATAAAATTGGAAAAAAAATTGTATGAGAAGTTTTCATGCTAAATTTTAAAATAGTTATCATTTTACATTAAAAAGTAACAAAAATATTGATGGATAAGAAGTTTATCATATATCACTTTCTAAGAATATTCGCATGTACATATGTGTTATGATAAATTTCGCATACTCAGATTTTGAAATGTATCAAAATTTTCTTATATATTATTTAAAACTACGAATGAAAAAATTAAAAAAAATATGTATGAGAAGTTTCTCATATATGGAAAAAATTGTACTAAAAAAAATTTCTCATTCATTAGTTGCTCATTTCATTTAAAATTAAAAATGACAAAATTAAGAAAAATATATACAGAAGAAAGATTCTCATACTATGTTACTTCTTATCATACATGCAAAAAAAATTATACTAGAAAAAATCATCATTCATTAGTTGCTTATTTAATTTAAAATTAATAATGACAAAATTAAAAGAAAAATATGTCTGAGAAGTTTATCATGCTTGGAAAAAAAATTATACTAAAAAATTTCATTCATAAGTTACTCATTTTATTTAAAATTAAGAATGACAAAATTAAGAAAAAAAAAATGTATGAGAATTTTCTCATACTATGTATGAAAAAAATTATACTATAAAATTTCTCATTCATAAGTTGCTCATTTTTATTTAAAACTAGGAATAACAAAATTAAAAATATATGTATGAAAAACTTTCCAGACTAGATTTTAAAATAGTTCTCATTTTCTCTTAAAAAATAAAATTATCGAAGTTTTTTTTTTATTTTTTAACTTTAAGCCAAAAGACAAAAACTTAACCTTAAATTTCTTGCCAAACAAAAAATTAAATTAATTAGAACTTCTTAAAAATAAATTTTAAAAAGTTATTTTTGTGTTTTTATATATTTTTATATCTGGCATCCATATTGATTAATAGATCTCCACGAATAAATTGCTAAAGTATAAATTTTCCAATAAATAAATGCGGACAATAAAACCTAAAAATATTTTAGAGTTAACTTTTAAAAAATAAAAATGTAACGTGTGAGACAGCAAGAGTAAAGAATGCTCACTAAATTATTGATGGTTAATTATTTCGGTGATTTATTTTTAGAGACTTAGTGTTTTCATATATTTTTATCATCAAAACTATTTTTTATGTAGTATTTATTAGGTAGATCATTGGTGCAAAAAATTAAATTAAATAGATATTGATAGTTATGTGACTAGATCACATTTGTTTAAAAACTAATGAATGGTAAATATAATCTTACAAAAAATAGTGTTAAACAAATATAAGCAAATTATATAGGTACAGATATCTAATTGACTTAATATTTATTATGAGTAATGAAATTAAGAAATACTATAAAATAAACGATTCTGATTATAAAAATATGTTAAAAAAATAAAATATTTAATAAAGCACAATATAATACTATTGTAAACCCAATTATTTTATAACTATTTTACTTCAATTATTTTGAAGCATCCATTCGCTCATTCTTTTTCGGTCAAAAAAATTCGGTTGAAATAGTGTTTGGCACTTCACTCGTTCAAAACATCCACTCGTTCTTAACTCGCTAGGAAAAGAAAAGGGATAGATGACTGAAAATCCCGCTTAGAGATCGCAACTCCTACTCTGACTAAATTGATGAAAGTGGGAGCCTCTCTTTAGAGAAAGTAAGAAAAGCCCCCCTATCACAACAAGGCGGATAGCGGAAAGGTGGGGTAAATATCTTGGTTGTAGGTTGTTTCCATTATTTTTAAAGTTTTCTATTATACTGTTAAAAGTTTCCCGAGGTGTAAGTTTCAAATAGGTATATATAGAAAATGACATAATTTCTCAACCGGTAAAATTTTCCAAGCGGTAACTCAGTGGCTGATAAGCATTAGTGGCTTTCTTAATTGTGAGCAATTGACATGTTGTGACACGTTGTCAATTCAAGGAGATATTTTCTACCGTTTAAATTTTCGATGTAAGATTTTATGGTCGTAAAATTTGTCAAAAATTAATATAAACTTTTAATGCTATTTCGTGAATTATCGTGTTGACTGAATTTTGACAAAAATTTTCTATTACATATTTTTAAATTTTAGTGTTTATCGAATTTAGCAAATTTTGCTAATAATTCCCGATTTAAATTATATTTATAAGGTTTTGTTAAGAATTACATTTTGAGACTATCGGCTAATTTACTTTTATTATTCTATCGAATTTGGGTACCGAATTTTACAGTTAGTATGTGTGTTAGTTTTGGTTAAGGTTCTGATGTGCAAGGATGACAGGTCCTTTGGGAATTTCACCGGAGTGAAAGCTTGTGGTTTTGATCGTCATCTTTATGGTTAAGCGGTGGAGCATGAGAGTTTCCCGTAGTAAGACCATCGGTGTGTACCAAGGCGAAGTTAAGTTATGAGTAGCGTTAAATCTTTTCGTGTGACGACGTGGTCACATGTGGTATTTCCTTTCTAATGATAAGTTCCCTAAACATGAGGAGTTCATGATAGATGTTATTGGTGTAGTTGACCCAGTTGCTTGAGGTGGTGCGATAAGAGTGTGGTGTCTCTTGAAGGAAATGAGACTGCTTATGTTTTGATTTGGGGCTTAAATGTGATTCTATTGTCTTTGCCCTTAGGGGTGGATCCAGAAGTAATAAAGCTGAACAGTATACCTTAATAGATTGAATGGCCTGGGGTTGGCAAGTGAAGATCGTTAGATCTAAGATATATATTATCGTCTTTACGCTCAAACAATAGACGTGTCAAAATTGTTTATTTGGTTGTGAGAGTGATGGGTAATCTCCGGATGGAAAGTCTAGAATTTGGCCTTTTTTTATTAAGCGCCTTACGTATTTTTTGGTGGTTTTGCCTAAGCGGTGAGCTCAAGGCTGTAGAATGGATGTTATTTGCCAATTACGGATCATGTTAGATTAGTACTGTCTTGTGAGGGTTCCGCCTTGGGGTAGTGTGGGTGCTCAGTGTTGTACCTTTGTGTATACCCAGTGATGAGTTTATAATCTTGTGAGACGTATTGTTTGGGGCGTAATGTAGTTGATGGTATTTGGTGTATATGTGTGGGGTTTAAATTTAAAAACTAAACGTAGCGAGTGATGTAATTATTGTAAGTGGGTCAACAATGTTTTGTGCGATGAAGTTCAAGGTTATTCTAAAGAGGGATGGCTAGCGTTTTCCTTAACCGAATGCTTAATGGTTACCCTAAGACATGATCGTGTTGAATGAGAGTTTTTTACTAACCTTTTGATTTCCCTGGAAAGAGAGCTACCTGTAGAGAGTTATTTTGTTCCGAGTGTTTTATCCTTGTTAGGTGTAAAGATCGAGACCTTTGGTTAAATTGTAGCTTGGCAATTTCTTGGGAAGATAAAAATCTCCGTAAATCTCGTACCCTTAGTGTGGTCCTTGTGGTTGTGCCAGGTGAACTTGAACAACTAGGATTGTGTGAGTGTAGGACTAATTCCTTGTAGTTTCTTAATGAAGATTTGTTGCTCGACCGTATAAGTACAAGTGTTAGGGTTGTGTACCGTAATGGTATCATATTGGAGTTGTTGATATTTTTAGCTCTTCTCAAGGTAAGATCCTTGTTGAAGTTCTTTTGACCATATTCTAAGCATTACTAATTCCTGATAGTCTTTTTATAAGTCTCAGTTAGTGCCTTAGTGTTAAAAGCCTTTGAGTTTCTTTGGAGTTGGCATTTGGGTTACTCTTTACTCGCTTTAGGCAAGGATTCGGGTTATGTTGTAAAAGATCTTGAGATTTCTGTGAAGATATAGTTTAAACGTGAGTTGCAAGAAGTTAGGGCAAGGGGAACCTTTTTCGTTGTGGCCTCTTACAATCAATTTGTTCACCCAATTTGGAGTATGAAATTCTTATTCGTTTGAGAAAGAAGTCCCTTTGTGGACATGCTTAGAGTTTATCTCAAGAAGTTTGAGAAAGGTTATGACTCGGTTAGTTTCAGCGATATTATACGACAGCATAAGCTGGGTCATTGGCAAGAGTGCATTGAATGATTAAGTGTTTGGGTGTGAGTATTGGAAGGGCAAGACGGGGTGTGTGTGTGTGTGCATCATATTGTATGGTTTTAGGGTGTGTGGCCTTAAGTGGTTTTGGCCAAGGCTCGTTGGCTCTTTTCTCTGAGTTCGTGTGTTCGGTGTTCAGTTCTGCTAATTCTTGTTTTTGTCCCTCGGCAGTTGACGATTTGTGGTTCTAAATGAACAGTCATGCAATGATAAAGGGAAGTATTTGTATCCTTCTATTTACTAGAATCCATATTAAATGTTTAGCGTAGTTGAGTGGCTTCTTGGGTGTCACCAAGACATTTATTTATAAGAGCCCTCTTATTATGTTTCCATGTCGGAACACTGTTGTTTCCGCTCTGGTGGCTAGTTCTCTATGTGGTCCTTGCCAGGCTTAGAAAGGTACGTTTAACGTCTTAACTTATTGTGAGTTATTCGTTGGATTGTTATATTCGTGGCTTAGTTTTCTCTATCATTGTGGGATATGTCCTTTGTTGAGGGATGTATTCGGTATTGATATTCTCTGGCCTCAGTATTAGATGTTGCAAGACCGTAATTGTTGTTGAGCCGCATTCTCGCCATGATGGAATTATGCTTTAAGAGCTCTAGTTCTGATTAAGAATCTCGCTCTGGAATAAGTATCCTTTTGGCTTCAAGTTCTGGTGCAATAAATGTGTGTTTAGTAATAATGTGTTTTGGAGTTCCATAGTCATCGATCGTGAGAAGGTGAACGAGGTTCAAATGGTACTTATGGTAGGATAGGATGTGTGTGATTTTTTGTGAATAGTGTTAAGATTTAACAGCGGGTGTTTTCGGCTTACGGAGGTAATTTGCAGTGTGTGTTATAAGGCGGATATGATCTAGTTGTGCGGTATTTCAAATGAAAACCCTAGTCAATGTAGGTTATGTATTGATGGGTTGGTTATGCCTCACGGTAACAATTGGCGTGGATGTTTAATTCGTGAGAGAGTGTTACGTGGGTGTGTGTTGTTCTTGAGTGCGGAGATGTGATAGCATCTCTCTCGTTATGGACCTTACGGTGCTTTGCTTTTACGATTGTTGGTAAGATTGGAAAGGATATTAATGAGGGATCTCATATTGAATTTTAAGGACGAAATTCCTTAAGAGAGGGAGGTTGTGGTGACCCGGTATGTTTTAAATTAATTTTATTAACGTAACGAAATTAATGGAAATGATTTCTGAATATAAATATTGCATTTGGCATGTATGGAGACCCTGAAAAATAAAATTGGGACTAATTCCATGGTGTTAGAAAATTTTAATAATGAGATTTGAATTATTTAATTAAAATCAGGATGGAAGATTATATAATTAAAATTAAGATAGAAGATAATATGACATGGGTTTAAAATATATCTTCACACACACACACACACACACACACACACACACACACACACACACACATATATATATATATATATATATATATATAT
>JAULJZ010190354.1:0-21052 GCA_032270985.1 Heliamphora pulchella | reverse complement strand
ACGATGATCCAATCGACTGAACCCATAGGTTCGGTCGACTGAACTCACCCAGAAACCGTTTTTAAGCTACGGGTTCAACCCTCCAAACCTCGAATCGAAGTCTCGAAACTCCAAATCAACATCCGTGAACATCCACACGCCTAGGCCTAACACCAAGACCTCAAAAGAAACTCCCAGCACCCGATTTCATCCACGAAATCGACAAAAAAAACTCGATTTTTAACCAAAAAACCCAACTTTACAGAAATTCAGATCTACAACAATCTGACCGGTAAAAAGACATCCGATTACCCATAGCACACTTATAACACATACAGGTCTAGAATCCTACCTCAGTAAGTTTAAAACTCGACGTCTCGAACCACGTGCAAAATCGAGTTTCGCCAGAATTGAAATCTGACCGGATGGTTGCGTAGCCCACGACGCCAAAACCAAGGATCCGCTGTTGGATCGTTGAAAACCGAGCCCCGGTCCCCCGAGAACTTAGAGAGAAGGCAGAGAGAAAACAAAAAACTTAGGAATTAAGTTTTAGAAAATATCTTTTGAAAATATCTAACTCCAGATATTTATAGATCTCCAAAATATCTTTTTTTTGAAAATTTTCGAGATTCGCACAACGGCCCACGGCCCTGGGAACCTACCTCGCATGCATATCTAAGCCCGATCATGCATCAAAAGCAGTAAAAACATGCTCAAACGAAAACACGTAATGCGCGTCCGAAAACGCCGAAAAAAAAAACGGGTCAGGGTCTCACACTAAATATGAAAATCAAATGAGAAATTGACGTGTGAATGGTTATATGGATATATGTGAAAATTGTGATTAATGGTGATACATGAAACATGATTTGAAATTGAATTGGGGAGGTGGAGCCCCGGTGATTAATGAATAATGATGTTAATTGAATATTGAACCGAAGATGGTTGATATGGATGTGATAAGTTGGGCTTGACTAGCTCCACGGTGAAAGACCGAAAACTTGCGCAAGTAGGGTGCCATATCCAGCGGGTTAGTCCCCGAAAAGGTGTGTATGGGTTGCCTACCCGTCAGTGTTCCTTAGAAAAATCGAAAAAGCCAGTTGTCGTGGTGAGTTATAGAGTTATTTATTGCCCAATGGCTTCGTGTAGCCCATTGGGGGAATAGGAAGGGGTTTCTATAAGTTACATTCGACATCGGTTCAGTATTGAATTGATGAAATGAAATGTAATTGTGGATAATGAATTAATAAACTGAAAAGAAAGTTAATTCTTTTATAATAAACAAGGGTGCGTTGGTATTTAATAACTTATTAAAAAGAAAATGAGAATAAATGTGATAACTAAAGAAAGATAAAGGGAAACTGTAATTTATGTCCAGAGAAAAAAAGAAGGAAAATAGAAGAATGTCAATCATTGAATTGGGATGAATAATGAGCCTAATAAGAATGAGGAAATAGAAAGAGAAATGAGCAATTTTTTGAAGAAAATGTAAATCTAAATGTTGGATAACGAACCAAGAAAATAGAAATGTGGATAAAGAATTGATAAATTGAAGAGAAAGTTAATGGTTTGATAATGAATATGGTCGGAAAAATGGTCTTTTGGTATTTTGATCAATGAGAAAATGGAAAGGGAAAGAATAAAGTGCGAATCTATAACCTTATGGAAAATGTGATGAAGTAAATAAATGTGAGTAATGAGTTTAACGAAGTTGAGTACTAAAAGAAAATGAAATTAGATGCTAAAGAAGGTGAAATGATAAAAAGGATTAATAGGTTTCAGGAAAAAGAATAAGAATGAACGAATGGCACCTTTAAATTTAAAATAAGTATGGATTATAACTCGGCTAAGAAAATGTTTTTTTTTTAAAAGTTGTTGTACACAAAAGTATATTCATTCACATTTCACGAATTATGCATTGCACTTTGTTTAGTCTTTATCCTACGAGTTTCGGCTTAAGTTGTTTATATCCAAATTTTTTCAGGTTCTAATACAAAGAGAAGACGCAGAGATATTCTGAGGTTTTGAAGAATGAAGAGTATAAAATTTTATTTTCTTTATGATGGAGACATGTAGTTATCTTTAAAGAATTTAAATATGTAATTTATATATGCAAGTTTAAGCGAGATACATCCGCTTTGAAATTTCACATTGTATAAATTTATGAAACTAAGAATTTTCTTTGGATGACTGTATATTTTATAAGTTGTATGGTTGATACCTACAATAGTTTGGAGAATGTTATTCATTAGATAATATATAGTTGCGATTGCGAGATGAGATCCAGGCGGTGCCTGTGTATATATTGTTATTTGAATTTGACAAGTTGATAAATAATTTGGGATAGTCCGAAAAATAGAGGAGATATTGCCGGAATTTTTAAGAAATTAGAAAAATTTTGAAGTTTAAGAATGGAACAACTTTTGAAACAAACTACATTTTAGTGTTTTTTTTTTTAAAGGAGGTTCAAATCGTAAGTAGAGTTTTATTGAAAAGAGTTTCTTTGGTTAATCGACAACGTTGAGTTATCACGTAGAGTTCACGTGACCCGGGGGTCGGGGCGTGACAGCTTTTAATTGCATTATATAATTGAATATCTTGGTTATATGCATATTGTGAGGGGGAGCCTTGTAAAGAAAATCTCATTTTGCTCGTTGTTTATCATCATCAAAAAGAAAAAGATTGTTGGTTTAAATAAGGTTTCAACATCCGTTTTAATGATAATAAACAAAAGTTTCTAATTGTGCAATTAAATGAATTTTTAAGAATTCAACGTTAAGCACAATTGAGAACGTAAAATAAGAGCCAAGAAGCATGAAGATCATATTCAAGCAGTTTAAGATCCATGGAGCATGAGAAAACCAAGAAGAAAAGAAAAGGACTTGAAGGACTCGAAAAATTTCAAATGTATTGAATCTAGGAACCTATGTAAATTCACAACCACTGATCATATTTGTGAAAACTCATAGGATACCTTACATTGACCATATAATTCTTAATGACTCATGCAAAATAGTTTCTCAAAATTTAAATTGAGTTAAAGAACCTTAAAAAGATGAAAAACAAGTTTAAAAAAAAGTTTGGCAAAAAATATGCATAAAGTGTTTGAAAAAAATAGACATACCTTCACTATTTTGATCATAACATTTTCTCTAAATTGAATTATGATATAAGGAGTTAACTATTGGAAAGTAGATTTCTGGGACTTCAATCTGAACATAAGAATGACCCTATTCGAGGGTCGAATGAAGGAGATATAATCGTTTAAAGTCGAAAAAATAGAGCAGTCAAAGTTAGTCAACTAAACGTAAGTTAGTCGACTGAACAACCCAAGTTAGTCGACTGAACCATCAACTTCTGTCAACTAAAATGCTACTGGATTATCAAATTCATGGTTCATTGAGGCTCTGTTGACTGAATCTCTTAGGTTAGTCGATTAAACAAGCCAAAAATTTAAATTCTGGGTTACAACGGCTAGTTTGACTTTGGGATTAAATATTTAAAAAATTCCCAACGGCCAATTCTTGGATTTTTGGCTATAAATAGCCCTCTAAACCTTAAATTCAATCATCCCTCATCTCTCCCACTTCTATACTCTCTTGGTGCTTAAATCCTTGATCCAAATTATCATATTTTTCATAATTTTATTGAAAGAGAATATAATTCATTAGAATTTTTCATTGGGCATTCATATCTATATTATATGGGAGTGAATTAGTGTGTGCATTCAATGTGTACTCTTCTACTCTTTAAGAGAGTAATTTTCTTGTACATCTCTTGTTTTTATAATTCTTTGCATAGGAAGATTCGGGTTTAAATCTTGTGCTTTAAAAAGGGATTTCTCAAGAGAAGTCTCTCCGCATACTGAAAGAGTGAGCATCTCTGCCAACTGAAGGAGAGAGGTATCTCCGCCTATAAGGAGGGATTGTAACTTGAGAATGGGATATTCTCAAGAGAGACTTCTCCGCCTATTTGAAGGAGAGAAGTTTCTTCACCTATTGAAGGAGGGACTAGTGGAATCCTCAAAGCGGTGCTGCTTGAGAAGTCTCTAACTCTATCTCTTTATTTTTCGAACTTTAATTTCATATATGCTTGAAATTATTTGTCAGAGAATAGTTGAGATTGTTTGTGGACGTTTTGGGATTGCACGTGTTAATTGGGTTAATCTTGGCACAAATTTTTTAAATACCCAATTCACCCCTATTGAGATTGCACCTACACTAAAATACTTTTCATCGGAATGGATTATATCACAGTTGACTGCACCAGACACTCCGTAGCAAAATAGTGTAGCAGAAAGAAAAAATAAGACTTTTATAGAGATGATAAGGTGAATGATGATTTATTCAGGATTACTCGATTCGTTTTGGAGACTTGCATTAAAAACAGCGACTTACATTCTGAACTTGGTACTTTCTAAGTCAGTACCTTCAACTCGCACAGAATTGTGGACCAGGCGTAAGCCTCGTCTGAGATATATTCAAATTTGGGGGTATTTAGCATATGTGCTAAAAGAGAATGCGGGTAAGTTGGAACCAAGAACAGAAGTCTATTTATTTGTTGGGTATCCCAAGAAAATGAATGGTAGTCTATTTTATAATACTAAGGATCATAGGTTATTGTTAGCACCAATGCCCGATTCTTGAAAAGGATTACATTATGGATCACAGGTCTAATAGTAAAATAGTTCTGAAAGAAATGAGAAAAAATACCAGTAGAACAGAAGAGAAATCACAAGTCACTGATATTTCATTGCCTTGTTGTAGTGGGAGAATTGTTGTGACAGGTGCAAATCATAAACAGAGTGCTAATGCACAGGATTTAAATTTTACACAATATGTTACTGCTAGTACACAGACACAGGTAGTGCCTCGTCATAATGGGAGAGTTGTTCATCAACCTGATCGGTATATGTTCTTGGGAGACTCTTTTAATAAGATCCCGACAGAACTAGATACCGAATCCTGTAACTACAATAAAGCACTTCAGGATAAAGATATAAATTTTTGGCAAAATGCTATGAATTCAGAAATAGAATCTATGTATTTCAATTAGGTTTGGGAACATGTAGAACCACCAGAAGGGATAAAATCCATTGGATGTAAGTAGATCTACAAGAGAAAGAGATGAGCAGGCGGGAAGGTTGAAACCATCAAAGTTAGGCTTGCTGCAAAAAGGTTTACTCAGAAAAAAGGGATCGATTATGAGAAAAAATTTTCGTCAGTAGCCATGCATAAGTCTATTCAGATTCTCTTATCCATTGCTGCTTATTTTGACTATGAAATTTGGTAAATAGATGTCAAGACAACTTTCTTTAACGGAAGTTTTGACGAGTGTATCTATATGATACAACTAGACGATTTTATAGCGAAGGGCCAAGAGCACATGTTGTGCAAACTTAATAGATCCATTTATGGACTTAAGTAGGCATCAAGATCTTGGAATACTCGGTTTGATCAAGTCATGAAGTCTTATAGTTTTGATCAGAGTCCAGATGAGTCTTGTGTGTATAAGAAATATGACGAAAACGTTGTACTATTTCTAGTACTTTATGTATATGATATCTTGCTCATCAAAAATAATGTGCGGGTGTTATCTATGATAAAAGTATTGTTATCTCGACAGTTCAATGTGAAAGACTTGAAAAAAGCCAGTTACATCCTAAGGATCAAGCATGTGCAAGATTGAAAACAAAAGATGTTGGGCTTATCACAAACAAAGTATATCGATGATATCCTTACTCATTTTAGCATGCAGGATTCTAAGAAATGGTTTCTCCCTTTTAGGTATGGAATCATTCTATCAAAGGATCGGTGTCCTAAGACACCTAATGAGATAGAGAAGATGAGGGTGATTCTTTATGTTTCGGCAGTAAGAAGTCTAATGTATGCAATTTTGTACATTAGATCCGACATCTATTTTACCGTTGGCATGGTTAGTAGATATCAGTCTAACACAAAACAGAAGTATTGGACTGCGGTAAAGAATATAATTAAGTACCTAAAAAAGATTAAGGATTATATGTTGATTTATCTGGCAGATAGTCTAGTACCTTTAGGGTACATAAACTTGGATTTTCAGTCAGATAAAGATTTCCGTAAGTCTACCTCAAAATATGTGTTTACCTTAGGAGGTGGGCTATTAGTTGGAGGAGTATCAAGAAGTCCTGCATTACTAATTCCACTATGGAGGTCGAGTACGTGGTAGCTTCTGAAGCAACCAATGAGGCCGTTTGGCTCAGCAACTTCCTGTTAGATCTAGACGTGGTCCCTTCAGTTCAGTTAGCTATTACACTTTATTGTAATAATAGCAAAGCGATTGCAAACTTGAAGGAACCAAGAGTTCACAAAAAAGGAAAACACATTGTACGTATCACATAATATGAGAAATTGTACAGAGGGGTGATATTGCTATGACCAAAATTGCATTAGGAGATAACCTTACAAATTCTTTTACATAGAGCTTACCAGTTAAGACTTTTTATAGTCATATAGAGGGCAGGGGAGTCAGATGTATGGCAACATAATTTTAAGTATAAATAGAAAATTATTAGGGTAGTATACTAAAAATTATTAATTTTATTTGGTTTTAATATTTAATTTTATTTTTAATAAAATTAATTTTATATTTTATGAGAATCTTAATGAGTAATGTATGCAATATCATTAATTTAATGTTGTACATGAATGTCTTTTATTCCGTGCAGTATTTAATCTGGTGTGTAGAGTACAACTTGCACACAGAAGACCAGATTATAAATTCTTGCAAAATATAAGTTTTTTATTCACAATTTAGATAGAAATAGATAAACTATTAGTACGACTGTAGCACAGAGTTTTAGTAGGTCGGTCTTGGTTATGGAAGATAGATAATAGCGTCGTCTATTGTTTCGGCTCTCTGTGCTAGTACACTTTGTGTGTATTGAACGGGACAATATTAGGGTAATTAATTTTATACTGATTATATAAATTAATTCACACTCCAATGTTATTATGAGAGTACTTATACTCTTATTCCTGAAATAATTATTAATTTATGTATATTTAATATTCGTGATTTTGATTGATTGAAGGGTGCAATCTTATATGGGTCTATAGTCTCGGTAAGTTGGATAGCAGTATTAATTATATGGTAAATATTAATTATTAACGGAATCTACGTCTTGATAGTTCGGGATTGACAATACCCCCTTAATGAAGCTTATAAGTTTTGATCGGACCAAACCTTGCAGGTGAATTTAATTATCTGGCGGTCAGATAAGTTAAGCGGAAGGGTTTAGAAAATTTTAAAAATACCGATTAAATTAAATTATTAGTAATTAAATTTAATTAGCAGGTATTGAAAATCTTTATGTGGGGAGATGTGTTACGCATTTAATAATAGAAACTCAATGCAAATTGGTCTTGAGATTATGACTTAGAGTGCAGTTACAGTTCTTTAGTGTGCGAACTGTAATTTAGTGTTGTATGAAAATTACAGAAATTACTATACAATTTTTATAATTACAGATACTGCTGAGAGATTTGCATAATTGCAGAAACTGCTGGATAGATATCTGGGTTATACTGTAAGTCTATATTATAATTACTTCACAAGTCCCTGCTATAACCCTATAGATATGTGGGTAGGCTGAACTATATTCATAACTCGTCGTTCAAGACTAAGGTTGACTAGGTTTTGTTGGTACTAGTTCTCAAAAGATCGTAGTCTATACTACGTTCGGGAATTACGTCAAGGAACCGACTAAAAAGGTATTCATCTAAATTAACTATGATGGTACGGGTTTTATTTTGATCGTTCGACATTAAAAAATTTTATTTGGAGCCTGTTTTGGTAATTTTTCATCCAGTTTTTATTTTTAAAATATCTTTTACAAAATCAATGATCTTGGCAATTTGTCTCTAATAATTTATTCACAGATAAATTTCGTGGTATCTATTACTAGTTTGTAAGCGATGTAATTAATTTTGTGTGTTGGCAGCAAGGCCATTTTCTCCATTGGATAAGATTAATTGCGGTATTACCAGTACGAATCTCCTATAGGGATAATTCTAGATAATTGTTAGTGTGGATCACTTCTCTATCTGAAGAGTTCATTGCAAAGCAAAGCAATTGATTTGAAATTAAATGGTGGTTAACACCTAGTTATAAATAATAGTATACTCTCCATCTGAGTCATTGCTATTATTTGCTAGACTGAAGCTATGTCAGCTATTTAATTTTACTTGGCAGGATCAGTTGCCTGGATAGTAAAATTAATAGAAATTGATCTGTCTGAACAAACGATGGATAGTAGACATCCTCCCATTGAAAACATGCATGGATGAAGGCACCCTAGTTAGAGATCATGTTCTGAAAATGATCAGTCTTCTGAATGAACTAGAGATTCTAGGAGCTGAAATTGACGGAAAAACTCATGTCGATATCATACTCCAGTCACTGCCTGGTAGCTTTAAACAGTTTTGCCTGAATTATACCATGATTAAGCTTACCTTTTTCATTGACAAAATTTCTTAAAGAACTTCAAGCAGCCGAGGGTGTTTTTAGGAAGCTAGGTTCTGTGTATGTGGCTGAAAAAGGTTCTTTCTCTAAGTCGAAAGACAAGAAGAAGAAAAAGTTTTAGAAACAGGGAGACACAAGTCCAAAAGCAGTTAAGGGGCCAAAAGCTGGTGTGAAGAAGTCGAGAGACAAGTGCAATCACTATAACCAGTTTGCGCATTGAAAAAAAATAGTGTCCAATTTTTCTCAAGAAGGAGAACAAACTAAGAAGTTCTTTGCAGGGGTTCCAAAAAATCAGGCAACTCAGTTATGGGAAAATATACCTACATATGGGCAATAATATAAGGGTGGCGGCAGTTGCAGTAGGAGATGTCACTCTCAGTTTTAGTAGAGATAGAATTTTACTTCTAAAGGATTGTTTTTATCTACCTTCAATTAGAAGAAGTTTAATTTCAGTTTCTAGTTTAATAAAGGACAAATATTCTGTTCATTTTAATGACTTTGTGGTTGTTATGAAAAAAAAATATTTTATTTGTTCTGGGACATTAGTGGATGATCTGTATGTTATATCTCATATCTCTTCTACATTTTAACTAACTGAATTGAATAACAGATCTAATTTACCATATAAGAGAAAGTTTCCTTCTTTAATGAACCAAACGTTTCTTTGGCACTTACGCTTGGGTTATATTAATCTAAAAAGGATAAATAGACTAGTAGAAGATAAATCTTTGGGTTCATTAGAAGTGAAGGCACTTTCAGTCTATGAATCCTATTTAGAGGGTAAGATGACCAAGAGACCCTTTTCGGCCAAAGGCTATAGAGCTAAAGAACTATTAGAACTGGTTCATTCTGATGTGTGTGGTCCAATTAAAATCTGGGCTAGAGGTGGCTTTGAGTACTTCGTCAGTTTAATTGAAGACTACTCAAGGTATTGATACATTTACCTAATGCATCGTAAGTCTGAATGCTTAGAGAAATTTAAAAAATTCAAGGCGGAGATTGAGAATCGTCTTGGTAAAAGTATCAAATCACTACGACCGTAGTGGGGAGTACCTCTTTGAAGAGTTTAGGGACTACTTATCGTCAGAAAGAATTATATCCGAGTTAACTGCACTGGGCAGCAGAATAGTGTAGTAGAAATAAGGAATATGACTCTTATGGAGATGGTAAGGTCAATGATGAGTTATTCAGGATTACTCGATTCGATTTGAGATCGCATTAGAGACAACGGCTTATATTTTGAACTTTGTACTTTCTAAGTTTGTACCTTTAACTCCCACAGAATTGTAGATTGGGTGCAAGCCTAGTCTGAGACATATTTGGATTTGGAGGTATCCAGCACATGTGTTAAAAGAGAATACGGGTAAATTAGAACTGAGGACAAAAGTCTGTTTCTTTGTTGGGTATCTCAAGGGAACAAATGGTGGTTTATTTTATAATCTTAAGGACCAGAAGGTCATTGTTAGCCCCAATACTCGATTCTTAGAACAGAATTATATTATGGACTACAGGCCTAAAAGTAAAATTATTCTGAAAGAACTAAAAGAAAATATAAGTAGAATGGAAGAGGAACCACAAGTCACTGATATCCCATTACCTTATCGTAATGGGAGAATTATCGGGACAGATGTAAATCAAAATCAGGGTGCTACCATTAGCATGCCACACAAGCATATGGGTAATGGTGCACAGGAATCAGATTCTGCACAGTGTGTTACTGGTAGTACACAAACGCAGGCAGTGTCTCATCGTAGTGAGAGGGTTGTTCATCAACCCAATTGGTATATGTTCTTGGGAGAGTCTTTTAACAAGATCCTGTTAGAACTGGATACCGAACCTTGTAACTACAATGAAGCATTCCATGACAAAGATGCAGATCTTTGGCAAAAGACTATGAATTCAGAGATGGATTCTATGCATTCTAATCAGGTTTAATAACTTGTAGAATCACCTGAAGAAATAAAATCCATCGGATGTAAGTGGATATACAAGAGGAAGAGAGAAGCAAATGGAAAGGTTAAAATCATCAAAGTGAGGCTTATTGCAAAAGGGTTCACTCAAAAAGAAGGGATCGATTATGAGTAACTTTTTCGCCGATAGCCATGCTTAAATCTATCCGGATTCTCTTATCAATTATGGCTCATTTTGATTACGAAATTTGGTAAATGGATATCAAGATAGCTTTCCTCAACGAAAGTCTTGATGAGTGTATCTATACGATACAACCAGACAGTTTCATAGTAAAGGGTCAGGAGCACATGTTGTGCAAGCTTAAGAGATCTATTTATGGACATAAACAGGCATCGAGGTCTTGGAATACTGGGTTTAATCAAGCCATAAAGTCATATAGTTTTGATCAGAGTCCAGATGAGTAATGTGTGTACAAGAAGCATGATAGAAGCGTGACGAAAGCGTGGTAGTCTTTCTAGTACTTTATGTAGATAATATCTTACTTATCAGAAACGATGTGGGGGTGTTATCTTCTGTAAAAGTATGGTTATCTAAGCAGTTCGATATGAAGGACTTGGAAGAAGTTAGTCACATCTTTGGGATCAAGCTTTTGCGAGGTTAAAAACAAAGAATGTTAGAATTATCACAAGCAAAGTATATCGATAATATCCTTACTCGTTTTAGCATGCAGGATTCCAAGAAAGGATTTCTCCCTTTTAGGCATGGAATCACTCTATCCAAGGATTAGTGTCCTAAGACACCTGATGAGATAGAGAAGATGAAGATAGTTTTCTATGTTTCAGCAGTAGGAAGCCTAATGTATGCTATGCTTTGTACTAGACCCGCCATCTACTTGCCGTTAGCATGGCTAGCAGATATCAGTCTAGCCTAGGGTAGGAGTATTGGACTGCGATAAAGAATATAATCAAGTAGCTAAAAAGGACTAGAGATTTTATATTAATTTTCTAGATAGATAGTCTAGTACCTTTATGGTACAAAGATTCAAATCTCTAGTCAGATAAAGATTTCCGTAAGTCTACATCAGAATATGTGTTTACCTAAGGAGGTGGAGCTATTAGTTAGAGGAGTATCAAGCAGTTCTGCATTGTTAATTCCACCATGAAAGTCGAGTACATGGCAGCTTCTGAAGCAGTCAAGGAGGCCGTTTCGCTCAAGAACTTCCTATTGGATCTAAATGTGGTGCCTTAAGTTTAATCGGCTATTATATTTTATTGTGACAATAACGGAGCGGTTGCAAATTCGAAGGAACTAAAAATTCACAAGAAAGAAAAACACATTGAGCGTAAGTATCACCTGATACGAGAAATTGTATAGAAGGGTGATGTTGTTGTGACCAAGATTGTATTAGGAGACAAACTTGCACATCCTTTTACAAAGAGCCTTCCGGCTAAGACTTTCGATAGTCATGTAAAAGCTATGGAAGTATGATGTATGGAAGCATGATTTTGAGTATAAGTAGGAGATTGTTAGGGTTGTATACAAAAACCTATGGATTTATTTTTGATTTTAGTATTTAATTTTATTTTAATAAAATTATTTTTTTATTTTATGAGAATCTTAATGAGCAATGTATGCAATATCATTTTTTAATGTTATGCATGGCGCCTTTTATTTTGTACAGTAATTAATTTGTTGTGTAGAGTACGGTTTACACATAGAAGATCATATTATAGGTTCTTGCAGAATATAAGTTTGCTTCACAGTTTAGATGAAAATCGACAAACCATGGGTACGACTGTAGCACAGAATTTTAGTAGGCCTATCTTGGTTACGGGGAACAGATAATAGCTTCATCTATTGTTCCGTCTCACTGTGCTAATATACTTTGTGTGTATTGAACATGACCACATTAAGGTAATTAATTTTATAATGACTATATAAATTAATTCGCACCCCAAGGTTATTATGAGTGCTTATACTCTTAATCCCAAAATAATTATTATTTGCGTATATTTAATATTCGTTATTTTGATTCATTAGATGGTGCGATCTTTTATGAGTTTGTAGTCCTAGTGAGTTGGATAGTGGTATTAATTATGTGGCGAATATTAATTATTGACAGAATTCACGTCTCGATTATTCGGAATTGACGATATCTCTTTAAGGAAGCTTATAAGTTTTGACTAGGACAAATCCTGCAGGTGAATTTGATTATCCGGCGGTCAAATAAGTTAAATTGAAGTGCTTAAGTAATTTTAAAGATGTTGATGAAATTAAATTGTTAGTAATTAAATTTAATGGACAGATATTAAAAATCTTAACGTGGGGAGATGAGTTACACATTTAGTAACAGAAGCTCAATGCAAATTAGTCTTGAGATTATGGTTTAGAGTACAATTACAGTTCTTTAGTGGTGTGAGCTGTAATTTAGTATTTTATGAAAATTGCAGATACCACAGCAAGGTTTTCATAATTACAGATACTGCTGAGAGGTTTGCATATTTATGAAAATCGCTAGAAAGGTATATGAGTTATACTAGAAATCTATATTATAATTACTCCACAGGTCCCTACTATAGCCTTATAAATATGCGGGTAGACTGAGCCATATTCATAACTCGTCTTTCAAGACTAAGGTTAACCAGGTTCTGCCGGTACCAGTTCTCGAAGTATCGTAACCTACACTACTTTTGGGAATCGCATCAGGAAATATAGTAGAAGGTCTGATCGGAGCTTCAACTTGGGAATCAAATTCGTAGTTGGAGAACCGATCAAAAATATATTCATCTGAATTAACTGTGGTGGCACGGGTTTATTTTTAATCGTTTAACATTAAAAAAAATTTATCTGAAGTCTGTTTCGACAATTTTCCTCCAACACACTTGTCAATCTCTTCTTTAGTTCCTAGAATGCCAGCTCGCAAGACTCACTCCAAATAAATTTGACTCCCTTTCGTGTAAGAAGAGTCATTAGCACGGCAAGTCGAGAAAAGTCATTCACGTATCATCGATAATAACCTGCCAAACCTAGAAAGCTGTGAATCTCAAACACATTTTTCGATCGTTCCCAACTCATCACTACATCAATCCTTGAAGAGTCTATAGATACTCCATTTCCAGACACCAAATGTTTAAGAAACTTCACCTCAAGCATCTAAAACTCACACTTCTCAAATTTTGTATACAATCAATGTTCCCTTAGAAGCTACAGAGCAATGCGTAGATATTGTTCATACATCTCCCTCGATAGTGAGTAGATAAGAATGTCGTTCACAAACATGACTACAAAACTGTCAAGATACTGATGGAATATGTGGTTCATCAAGTCCATGAATGTCACATGTGCATTTGTTAAACCGAACGGCATGACTAAAAACTCATAATGACCATAACGAGTTCGAAAGGTGATCTTTGCTATGTCCTCTTCCTTGATCCTCAACTAGTGATACCCTGACCTTAAGTCAATCTTCGAAAAACAACTCGAACCCTTTAATTGATTGAACAAATCATCAATCCTCCGCATAGGATACTTATTTTTCCCCATCACCTGATTCAACTTCCAATAATCAATACATTATCTCAAGAACCGATCATTCTTTTTGGCAAATAAAGTTGGAGCTCCCCATAGGGACGTACTCGGGCGCACAACCCCATACCTAGCAACTCTTGGAGCTGTACCTTAAGCTCCCGCAACTCTGCTGGTGTAAAAGGATAAGACGGCATTGAGATATGACGGCATCGAGATATGCGGCGCTACGAGCCACCTACTGACTCCATCGCTGCCGATGTCCTTCTTCGAGAGCCGGACCAGCACATCTCTCGCCAGCGCCCATCAGTAAGTTCCCCATCCTTACTTGTTTCAATATCAAAGCATGATATGATAAATCTCAAACATAGACGCATGTCTAGGATCCCTCTGTGTGATATGATGATGTGATGATGGCTGCTGTGTAATGTTTGAGATCTGTAATCATAACAAACTTGGGCATCGGACTGAAAATCTTAGCTTAGGTACATGTGCAATGGAGATTAAAATAGTATGGACACTGAGATTAGGGTTTAGATATAGACAATAAAGGAGCAATTATTTTAGCAAAAATCTCAAAAATAAAGAGCTTAATTTTTTTTTTTAGGAAAAACATAAAAAACTGAGGGATTGTTTTTTCATTTTTATTTTTGGAGCTGAACATAAAAAATCTAAGGAGAAATTTTTTTATTTTTGTTTTTGGGATATAAAATAAAAAAATAAAAAATTCCAGTGTCCCTGGAATTTTATAAAAAATAAGAAATTAGACGCAAAATTTTTCAAAAATTCCTAGAAAAAATAGGAAAATTTTTCAAAAATCTTAGAAAATTAAGAATTATTTTTTAAAAAATCCTAGAAAATTAGGGCAAATTTTTTCAAAAATTCCTAGAAAAATAGGAAAAATTTTCAAAATTCTTAGAATATTAAGGAAATTTTTTCAAAAAATCTAGAAAATTAGGAGAAAATTTTGAAACATTATAAAAAATTAGGACAAAAGGGGCAAAACACAAATATCAAAGGAAAGAGATTTTATTATTATTATTATTATTTTGATTTTTTTAAAGAAGATTAATTAACACAAAATGATAGAGATTTGCCTGGCGCACCAGGGTTTGGGGTTCCTAGTATTTTACTAGGACGTGCAAGATTTACGTGGCGCACTAGGGTTTAGGGTTCTTACTCTTCTATTAGGATGTGCAAAAATCAAAAGATCGTCACTCACATAGGAACCTAGGGTTAGAAAGGTTTGCCTAGCACACTAGGGCTTAGAGTTCCTAGTCTTCTATTAGGATGTGCAAGATTTGTCTGGCGCACCAAGGCTTAAAGTGCCTAATCTTTTAGTGTTTGAGAGATTTGTCTGGCTTACTAGGGCTTAGGGTGTCTATTCTTTAGGACTTAAGAGATTTGCTTGGCGCACCAGGGCTTGAGGTGCCTAGTCTTTTAGGGCTTAAAAGATTTGCTTGGCTCGCTAGGGATTGGGGTGTCTAGTCTTCTAGAGCTTGAAAGATTTGTCTTGCTCACCAGGGCATAGGGTGTCTAATCTTTAGCCCTTGAGAGATTTTTCTGGCTCGCTAGGGCTTAGGGTGCTTAGTCTTTAAGGGCTTGAAAGTTTTGCTTGGCTCGCCAGGGCTTGGGGTGCCTAGTCTTTTAGGACTTGAAAGATTTGCCTAGCGCACCAGGGCATAGAGTGCCTAATCTTTAAGGCTTGGGAGAACCGAATGTTAGGGTTGGTATACTGAAAACTATATTTTTAGTATTTAATTTTATTTTAATAAAATTAATTTTTTATTTTATAAGAATCTTTATGAGCAATGTACGCATATCATTTCGTTGTTATGCATGGATGTCTAATAATCTATATAGTATTTAATCTGGTGTGTAGAGTACGATTTACACATAGAAGATTAAATTTTAGGTTCTTATAGCATATAAGTTTTATGTTCACAGTTTAGATAGAAATGGACATACCATCGGTACGACAGTAGCATAGAGTTTTAGTAGACCTGTCTTGGTTACAGGGAACAAATAATAGCGTCGTCTATTGCTCTAACTCTCTATGCTAGTATAATTTGTATGTATTGAATGGGGCATTTGGGGTAATTAATTTTATACTAACTATATAAATTAATTCACACCCCAAGATTTTTACGAATTGTACTTATCCTCTTAATTCTGAAATAATTATTGATTTGTATATATTTAATATTTGTTGTTTTGATTCATTAGAGGGTGCGATTTTATATGGGTCTATATTCTCGGTGAGTTGGATAGCGGTATTATTCATTTGGTAAACCCTGCAGGTAGACTTAATTATCTGGTGGTCCAATAAGTTAAGCAGAATGGCTTAAGGAATATCAAGATTCTGATTAAATTAAATTGTTAGTAATTAAATTTAATTGGAGAATATCGAAAATCTTAA
The DNA here is from genome assembly GCA_032270985.1 of Heliamphora pulchella. Classification (NCBI taxonomy): domain Eukaryota; kingdom Viridiplantae; phylum Streptophyta; class Magnoliopsida; order Ericales; family Sarraceniaceae; genus Heliamphora; species Heliamphora pulchella. Next base: position 4,716 of record JAULJZ010190354.1, on the reverse strand, counting down.
CGTGGGAAGAAATAGTAAGTGTCACGCCCCAAACTCCGGGCCCCGTGAAACAGCCACAACAACCAAATAAAATCCACCCCGAGAATACACTCTCAAGGATAAACCATACATGGATTGTATATAAACGCCAAACGGCATACATTACAAGGCTCCAATGCCCGAAAACAACATATCATAACCATACATGTAACAAAAGAACAAAAATGGAAGACTACAGCTCTTCCACCTCTCCGGCACCTCCTGATCAACCAGCGTGACCAGTACCTGAAGAAAAGTAAATCCCACACCGTGAGCCAAAGCTCACAGATTCTAAACAACACATGCAATATAAGCTAAACATGCTCGATAAACGAAGTGCAATTTTCGACTCTCTTTCAAGCCATTAGAACAGTTGAAAATAGTTTTAGATCACGACTCACCAGAGCCAGAAAACTATTTTCACATGCAAGGAAAAGCGAGGAAAAAAACTATTTTTCGACTCATCAAAGCCCTGAAAACGATTCGAGTATTATGACTCCCGTAGGCCGATAATACAGTATTTCGACTCTCGTATGCCGATAATACAATTTTTTTAAAAATTGGTCTATCCATCCCAAAATGCAATACATTTAATCTATGAACACGTGCCTCTTCAGGAACTCGTTTCCGCCTTCAGATATCGCACACACACCCACACCCGTGCCTCATCAAGATCACGTTTCAATCCGTCAGATATCGCACACACACACACACCCGTGCCTCATCAGGATCTCGTTTCAATCCGTCAGATATTGCACACACCGGCTTTTGCAGCCTACCTCATACACCGGATTTCGCAGCCTACCTCATACACCCACACACGCACACGTGCATCATCAACTAGGATTTACATCTACTGGATCACAGATTCGCTTAATCCATTTCATACACAAATGCAAACCTAAAACATGATTTAAAGCATAAAACCATGTATCAACACGGCGTTCCGCGAATCACATCACACATAACGATTGATTCACAACCACAAAATCCACTTACATATTTCGTACATAAATAAGCAGTTATGATTATGCACATAACAAACCGAACCCCAAAAGGAATCCACAGGTATTTAAATCAAGTAATTTCCATAAATTAATCAATTGAATACCATAGGACACCAATCGAAAACCAAGGAATTAACCAAAAACCACAAACCAATAGTCCACAACCTCAGTCGACCGAACCCTACCTCCATTCGACCTAACACCCCACTAGAAAATCACAAAATGCCAAAACACACGGTTCAGTCGATCGAAGCCCACAGTCCAGTCGGCCGAACCCGAGATCCAAACTTTAGTTGACCGAACCCCATGGTTCAGTCGACCGAACCTCGGCGGAACTTGATTCCGAGCTACGGGTTTCTACATCCAAACCCCGATTCGAAGCCTCCAAACTCCAAACCAACATCCGTGAACATCCACACGCCTAGGCCTAACACCGAGACCTCAAAAGAAACTCTCGACACCCGATTCCATCCACAGAAAACACCGAGACAAGGTTTTAAACCCAAAACCCCAACTTTGAAACAAACGTAGATCTACAACAATCTACCCGTTAAAAACACGCACGTTTACCCATAGCACCCTTATACAGCAGTAGGGTGTAGAATCCTACCTCGGTGAGTTCAAAACTCAACGCTTCGAACCACGTGTAAAATCGATCTTAGCCAAAATTGAAATATGACCGGATGGTTGCGTAGCCCACCGCGCCAATAGCAAGGATCCGTTGTTAAATCGCTGAAAACCTAGCCCCGGGCCCCCGAGAACTTAGAGAGAAGGCAGAGAGAAAACGGAAAACTTACTGGAGAAGTTTTGAAAAATATTTTTATGAAAATATCTAACTCCAGATATTTATAAGTCTCCAAATTTTTTTTTTTGAATTTTCAAAATTCGCGCCGTAACACCCCACGGCCCCCAGAACCTTCCCCGCATGCATCTCTACCCTCAAACATGCATCAAAAGCATATAAAACATGTTGCAACGAAAACACATAACGCGCGTCCGAAAATGCTGAAAAAGAAAACGAGTCAGGGTCTCACAACTCTACCCCCCTTAAAGAAAATTTGCCCCCAAAATTCAACTCAAGGTCAAAACAACAAACCGTCGATCGCAACCAACACATGCACACGAGATGGCCAGCCAAACCATTACTAGGATATAGTAAAACAAGGTCAGGCATCCTAGACAATGGCTAACTATCTCAAAGACTCGGGATCTACAACACTCCCAACCTCACATTCCTACTAACCACTGCCTCAACACAGCACACCTTCCATGGGATCCATAACCAACCCCAAACAGATGCAATGATGTCTCTGACCCAAAACATGCAAATTCAGAAAGTACCTCTGCTCGCTGAAGGCATATCAACATCCTCCGGCACGATCGGTGCCCTAGATGAACTGCGAGCTGCAAGAGAATATACTCGGGGCAACCCCACCCTGTCCTGTCCGCTATAACTCGGTGCTGTCGGCTGCCGCACCGACTGACCTGATGTACTCCCACCTGCCATCCGGGAAGTCTGTACTGCGGAAGGCTGCTGTCGACCCTGTGCATACGAACCCACTAGTGTGTCCTCCCTGCTCGGCGCACTGCCTCCCTGGGGACAATTCCTATGAATATGTCTGGGCTGTCCACATCCATAGCAAACTAATGTGTCCCTCCCATGCGGCTGCACTAGAGCCAAACTCTGGGATGGTCTCGGCTGTAAACAATCCACCGCATGATGCCCCGATTGTTTACATCGATAACAGGTCAACTCCCACTGCTCCGGCCTCCCAAACGAAGCCACAGATGGTGATGGTGCCGAAAACTGCTGTGGTCCAGATGGATGAAAGCTAGGACCATAGGACTTTTGCCTCTTGCAGGAGCGTCCACCTGTCTGTACCTCCGTCCCACCTTGTGATGTCCTGGCCTCCCTCGAAGCTCGAGTCTCAGCCAAAGCATTCTCAACCCTCGCTGTCGCCTTCACCAGCTGTCTGAACACACGATATCCCATTACAGCTACTCGCTCCTTGATCACCGGCCTCAAGCCCCGCTCAAACCTCATCGAAAGCAACTCATCTGTGCACTCCACCTCCGGTGCAAACTGAGACAAGCTCGTAAACCTGGCCTCATACTACATGATGTCCATGGGCCCCTGGGTAAGAGAATAGAACTCCTCCTTGCATAAGTCCCTCCTCGAAGTTGGGAAATATCTCTCCAGAAAGACTCGTGTAAAAGATGCCCATGTGGCCGCCACTATAGTCTTGGTATATCTCCACCACTGATGAGCATCGCCTCTCAGCTGAAAGGTGGCAAAAGAAACTCGCAACTCATCCTCCACAATCTGCATTGTGTCCAGGATTCGAGTCGTCGACTCCAACCACTCTATCGCCAGAAGAGGATCAGGATCTCCTGCAAAGGTAGGTGGATCCATGCGCCTAAACTCCCGCATCGCAACTGTAGCCCTCTCCTCAGGTACCCTCTCCCTAATAGGCTCACCCTTAGCAACCAGCTGCTGAATAGAACCAACCAGCACACGCAACAGCTCCATCGCGTCCATCGGTCCTTGGGGAGCAGTAGCATCCCCACCATTAGGGATAGGAATATCCCCTTGGCCGACCCGGCCACGGCCTCGCCCTCTCCTCGCTAACATCACGTCTATATGAAAGAAAATTAATATATAAGACGTAAGACATCGCATGAACATAAACGCTAAACACTTAGCATGCTATCACATAGCCACATAGGTTCATGCTAAACAACTCCACATACCGAGGAGAACCAACAAGAATGATACATCAATCTGGATAACCTACTCAGATTCCCTGATAGAAATCACGTTAGCTAAACGCTTTTCTAACTTGGCTCCCAAGTTTGTTAATCCAAACGCCCAAAGGTAGGACTATCACTCCTAAGATTCAACCCCCATGCTCACATATACACGTCATTCACGTATGACTCGCTGCTATCACATTCATGTTATCAAAGCGTGTAAACACATGCAATCAAGTACACGCAATCAACCTCACATGGGATACACCATCTTCCCACGGCTCATACGTATTCGAACCCAGAGCTCTGATACCAAGTTGTCACGCCCCAAACTCCGGGCCTCGTGAAAAACCCAACCCGAGAATACACTTTCAATTTAAATCATACATGCATTGTATATAAACGCCAAACGGTAATATTACACGGCTCCAATGCCTGTAAAACATGTTACAACATACATGTAACAAAAGAACAAAAAGGGAAGACTACAGCTCTTCCACCTCCTCCGGCACCTCCAGATCATCCAGCGTGACCGGTACCTAAAGAAAAGCAAATCCCACATCGTGAGTCAAACCTCAGCAGATTCTAAACAACACATGCAATATAAGCTAAACATGCTTGATAAACGAAGTGTATTTTTCAACTCTCTTTCATGCCAATAAAACAATTTAAAAACCGTTTTAGATCACAACTCACCAGAGACAGAAAATTATTTTCACATGCAAGGGAAAGTGAGGATAAAAATCATTTGTCGACTCATTGGAGCCTTAAAAATGATTCGAGTATTACGACTCCCGTAGGCCGTTAATACAGTATTTCAACTCCTGTTGGCCGATAATACAGATTTAAAAAAATTGGTCTATCCGTCCCAATATGCAATACATGCAATCCATGAACACGTGCCTCTTCAGGATCTCGTTTCAGCCTTCAGATATCGCAC
>JAULJZ010190353.1:0-45400 GCA_032270985.1 Heliamphora pulchella | reverse complement strand
GAGGGCGTTGGAGGAGGAGATGGTTAGCGTTGGGGTTAGATGGAGTGGGCTGCGAAGGTAGAGAGAGATTATTCTAAATATGCAAAATCACCTTTTTTGTGTTTCCTAAATATGTTGAAATTTTTGAGAACTTATTCCATTTTTTTGAGAGAGAGAACCTTCTCAAAACATGGTCTACTATTTTGTGCAATCTTGGGCTTTAGATTTGGAAATGTTTTCATATTTGTACTATTTTGACTTTTTGTGATTTTCTCAGATCTTATTAGGTCCAAGGCTAGAACTATTTGAGATTCTTGTATCTTCCTTCTTAAGGTTTTTCACAGTGCATTGTATTTGTGATTGTAGCTGCAAGTTGATGGTGTTTTGAATCAGAATCTCAACTCAAAGGCCTTGTCAGCTCCAAATCTTTCTGCACTCGATTTCCCCGCACTTTCTGTGCAAGAAGGGCAAAATGGTCTGCCAAAATATGCTGGAGATGATATCCAACAAAGTGTTAATCCTTACCAGTCTACCAGCAAGGACAATATGCTTTTGTTCAAATCTAGCTCTTCCATCCCTACCAGAGATGCTATAGATTTTGCATCAGCTGTCAGGAAAATATCATCTCGGGATTCTAACACGTGGATGTATGAGCGAAATAGTTCTGCTGATGCTAGTACTGGCTCAAGCAGAAGTGCACATTTGTTGGCTAGCTCTTACAATGGTGGGCAGGGGAGGGGCATCTATGGTGATAGGCTACAAACTCGGAGTTCATCCCGGGCAGCTCCAGTCTGGCTTGAAACTGGAGAAGCAGTTGGTAATACTTCTGTGTCAACAAATTACTTGCTTTAGAAAACTTTGATTGTGGGACAAATGCCTTCCTTCTGCATGTATACAAACTTTTAACATTGTTGAGATGCAGCAAATATGTACTCCGAAATGCGAGAGGAAGCTCGTGATCATGCGCGCTTGCGAAATGCTTACTTCGAACAGGTATGTTCTACAGTTACTGGATTGATCAGAGTCAACAATTTTGGGAGTTGAGATTCCCTACCTCTCACCGTCAAAACACACCACACATGCAGTATCATTAGTAGTGACCAAGCCACAATGTGCTCTAATCAGTCATGGCATAGTCGGTTGTGAATCGAAATGTTAGTTCTATGAATTGTAAATCAAATCGAATTGAGAATTGTAAGATTCAACATAAACTTTAAAAAAATTAATAGTGGTACAAATTGTTCAATAAGAATATGATCACATAATTTAATTAAAATACTTGTCTACATCACAAAGAGGTTTTGACTCAAACTCAACCCATCAAAAGATTCCTTAAAAAATATAGTATATTCTATTGTGAAATTAATAAAATAGATCAAAAAAATATCAAACATAATAGAATAATAGAAGAGAGGGAGTGTGAAAACGCTTTAGATTAAACATAACACTTTAAAACTTGTATGCGTAGTTGTAATTAAAAAAGTTTTAAAAAGATGGTGTGACTGTTGAATACGTCTTAAATCCGTGAATACGTCTTATGTGATGAATTTTCTCATAGTAATAATGTTTTGCATTTTTTGAAATGTAAGTTATGTACACTACATATGTTTTAAAACATTTATAAGATGAAATATAAAGCTTTTTATTTTAATTAATGATATGTTGTATATTCTATATTACCATTGAATAGATTTTTATATGTTTTGACATATAGTAAATATAAAAATATAAAATCTTAATGTGTTTTAAACGGGTCATGTCTCCTCTTATCTGATTCTCTACAGGGGATATCCCGACTCTACTATCATTATGCCTTCGCAATTTTACTTGCTTTTTTTTAAAATCAGCATACCGGCGTGTCAGTATCACAATTCTATTAAAATTGTCACTTAGATATAAATCATAATTGTTTCACCAAAATAGCAATAGAATATTTATTGGAAGTGTTATTGTTATTTTTTAAATCCTAAAAAGATTTATTTTGATTTTTTTCTTTACATAAAAGATAAATGAAAGAAAGAAAATAGAGGGTTAAGAAACTACCAAATCTGCATTCTTATTATATTCTCTAAACAATCAAATGAACGACAAATTATGCATGATTATTTTTTATTTTCACAATAAACACGCTAAGTTATATTGTAACATTTTCAAAATAAAAGAAGTGATAAATAAGATTTCGAAATTTGTTACATAATAATTTTAAGAATCACATTAATCGTAAATAGTAAATCAACTCACAAATCGATTCATGAGCTGTGATATCTACCACCAAACTAGATTCACTCATAGATTCGTATCAATTTATGGTTGAATCGTGAATCAAATCACGAAGCATGAATTTTAAGATTTTGGTAACTATAATTCATGTCATCTCTTCAGATTAGCTTAAAGAATTTTCTCGAGCAATGCTTCCCTAGTCTTACAAATGGTGAAGTATTTTTATTCATTGTACTGACATTTGATTTACATGCGAAACGTGACCTGGAATCCTCATTTCACAAACAGAATTATTGTTTGTTCGCGTAGGAGACTGTATGAATGCTTTAAGTTTAGTGTATTTCTCATTTTCTTGGATACCTATGAGAAATTCATGCAAATTATTTCATTTATGCTATAATGGGGATTTGGCAACTCTATTGTGTTTTCTGAAGGGTGGTTAAATCACTTACCTGAAATTTTCATGCTATTGTTTGAGGAAAAGTCTTCCAAGGGATTTTGTTGCCTGGAGGTTTATTATTATTATTATTATTATTATTATTATTATTATTGTTATTATTAATATTTTGTTAACTTCTTCTTCTTCTTCTTCTTCTTATTATTATTATTATTATTATTATTATCTTTCTTCTTATGTTAATTTATTATTATTGTTTTCTTTTACTTGGTGTTGAAGATCAAATTTTCTACTGCAAAGTTGTTAGGCTTACTAGGATGTGAATGCCATGTTCGTTACACATTAGTTGCATATTTGAATTACTTGAATTGCAGTCTAAAAAGCAGAAGCACAGACAATTTTACAGAGGAAGGGTGTCGTGTTGGATATTGACTGCTCACACAATCCTAATTTTACGGAGGAAAGGTGTCGTGTTGGAGCTTCTTAAACGTGCCTTAATTAGAAAAAATAAACTATTATATTAGACATTTTATCGATACTTTGCGAACTCTTCAATGACACTTCATGAACTCTCTGAACACGTCCAATTAAATATGTCTTTTCATAGTAATAATGTTTGTGCATTTTCAAAACATAACTTATGCACACTATGTATGTTTTGTAATATTTATAAATTGAGATATGGATTTTAATATTATTAGTGACATGTTGCATACTTTTTTGTTATCTTTGAATAAACTATTCATATATTATACAATATGTAAAAAGATAAATTTAAAAAGTGTCCCATGCGCGTTCTGTTTTTTTTTTTTTTTTAAATTGCCATTGTCCGTGTCCATGCTACTTAAATAGCAGTTGATTTTTTTAAGACCGTTTTAATGCCTTAGTTTTGGAGTAGCGGGTATTATTAAGAGATATGCAGTCTGAATTTTTTGGCCATTAATGAAGAAACAAGCATTTTCTGGAAGTAGAATTACAAAAGAAACATTCTCTGATGCCTTCTATTACAATTTCCAGGCAGGCTTTGTGTTAGTGATTCTGCTATGAATGTAGTTTCTTGTTAGTGTGATCATGTATTGAATTTTGGTCATATATTGTCATATTTTGGTAAACATGTATTTTCTTTTTTATGGATTGCAAGTAGCCATGTGAAGCATGTCTTCAGTTGAAGAATGACCGGGCTCTTTTAATGATACTTGCATGCATCTTTCTGAAGACATCTTATATTGTTAAAGCCTCAAATTTTCAGAGTTATTACAGTAATTAGAGGGCCAAGTGCCAGATGTCTAAATTTCAACAGGTCTGTACTTTATATTAATGCCCCCCTTCCCTTCTCCCAATAAACAATGGAAAAGGAAAAACTAAAAGGCAAAACCTGAAAATGTGGGAGGAGGAAATAGAAGAATTTTCTGCACACTCCAGAATTGTTAGGATTATGATGATTTCTTTAGTTTGCAACCTGTTCAATAAGCTGTTGGAATGTTAACAAGTTAAGATGAATCCATGAACAAATTCAAGTTGAACAAGACAAGCATACTTCTTTGACATCCGGTGGCCTAAAACATGGTGCCTTTGTATGGTTCATCCGGTGTGAACCATACTAACCATAAAACATGGTGAATACTCCTTTTGCTATCTATTGGTTGCCTACCCTACCACAATGACTACTACCCATTATTCGGCCATTTTGCTGTAGTCTTTTACATACCGCTGACTACTGGGCCAAATTTAGCATTTTGAGTCTTCAATTTTAATCTGTAATTGCAATATCGTTTTGCAAGTGAAACCACATTAAATTTCTGCAAGGTGTTACCTTTAAGGCTTTAACCTCTTTTTCCGCGTGTCTGCATAAAACACAAGAACAGGCACGGCAAGCTTACCTAATTGGTAACAAGGCTTTAGCGAAGGAACTGAGTGTGAAAGGGCAGCTACACAACATGCACATGAAGGCGGCTCATGGAAAAGCTCAGGAATCTATTTTTCGTCAAAGGTTTGTTGTCTCATTATGCTCTGGGAACACTCGCCGGTCTTCGAATGGAATTAGAAGTAGGGTTTCTAAATATCAGCCGTTACGTAATGGAATTTTAGACCTCCGATACCGATATTTATGAATATATTGGCCAATAGTATCCGATATCGGTCGATACATGGCCGTTTTACTGGTACCAATACATATTTTGATACCAGCAATTTAGAATCTTGAATATAAAGTGGGTTTGGTCAGCATCACCTCTTTTTACTAGCATTTGCTAATTTTAATCTCCGACTAACCTTTAGATTGTCTTTTCGAGTTCTCTATCCATGTTCAGTTATTCCCTTTCCCTTTCCCTTTCCCTCTCCCCTCACACCACTCCCCAAGAAAAAAGAAAACATAGTGTACACTTGTCTGTGGTGTGAGATAAATAAAAATGATGGTGATGCTTTGGGCCCATGCTAAGTCAGTTTCTTTTATATGCTGGTGGTTACAATGTTTAAGCCGATTTTCTATTTTTTGTCCAATAAAGTTAAAACAGGTAGTTTATTTTGGGGGTTTCTTTTGCAGGAACCCAGCTAGTGCTGAGATGCAAGGCAATGGGAGAGGACAGGAGAGGATAATAGACTTGCATGGGCTACATGTAAGTGAAGCCATTCATGTCCTGAAGCGCGAACTACTGTTATCAAGGAGCGCAGCCAGGTCAGCGGAGCAGCGGCTTCCGGTTTATATATGTGTTGGAACGGGCCACCACACTAGGGGTTCTCGCACTCCTTCAAGACTTCCAATTGCTGTCCAGCGCTATCTGCTTGAGGAGGGCCTTGACTACTCTGAACCACAGCCCGGGCTGCTCCGGGTTGTGATATTTTGAGTCTGTCCAGGAGGTTTACTAGGTTTTTAGCACATCCTCACCCAAGAAATCAGCCATCGAACATTCTTGTATGTGAACACGGGAAGTAATCCAGTTCTGCAAATGGAAAGGAAAAGGGGAAAAAAAAAGAAAAAGAACAAGAAAAAGAAAATTATAAAGGGAAAAAGAAAGGCAGAAATGTATCATTATCATTATGGTTTAATCGTTCATAGTGGGATTACATTTTGGTAGCATCTGGAGATCTACATCAGCCAGCCTGTGAGGATTTTTTTTGTAACTTTGTATTTTAATTCTTTTTTTTTTATATTTGTTTTAAACTTCAGATGTAACTGATAGAATTGATTACATGATAGTTCAATTTTTCATGCATTTACTCTCCATGAAGGGGTGGTGATATAGGACATTTTGTTAAACAGATGAGGTGCAGCTGTTTTCTGAAACATGGATTTTCCCAGGCATCCATTGAGTTCTCCCAAGAAACTGTAAAAGTAATTGTAAATCTCTTAATAGTGCGGAAGAATTATTGTTTGAGTGCTCTTAGTATTGGCTAATTTGACAAAATAATAGTTTGGAGTTCTTTCTCTTAGAATCCATACAGAATGTGAAGCAGAATCTAATTGCAGTTCCAAACCTGTAATCATGCTCTGTGAAGCGACGAACTGGAAAGTGCTGTTGCACTCCAGGGTGACAATTAAGTCGAGCGTTAGTATAAACCATATTAGGTCAAATTATAAGTACTCTTGATGTGTAGGTGATATGAAGTGCTGTTGTTGCACTCACTGGAGACAATTAAAGTCGAGTGTTAGCATAAACCATATTAGGTCAAAATAAAAGTACTCCCAAATAGTAGCTTGTACGCGATGTCAAGTGGTATTATTTGTAAATAAAAAGGTTCGATGCACATTAAGCAAGTGATGCCAAGTGGTATTATTTGTAAATAAAAAGGTTCGATGCACATTAAGCAAGTCACTCATGTTTTTTACTTACTCAACAAAGATGCGTCAATATTGTTATATTCAAAGTGTTTTTTTGTTACATTATTAGATAGAAATACTACGTAGATAATGACACGTGCTTTGAGACTATTAAATAATTACTTATTGCTGAGAGGGGAGGGGAGGGAAGAGAGCCTATTTTTTCTTTTATTTTCTTATGTTTGTTAATTTCTAATTTTGGCATGGAATTTGATTTGCATAATGAAAAGTAGGGATATTTGGTAGCTCAAAAGGCAACTTATCATTATACATGATAATAATAATTTACTGAACAAATGTTCCACTTTATAACTACTATAATATAATTCATTATATTGTAATATGCTCTTAATTCATTAAAATGATAACTTACTATACAATTGGTTACTTTTTTATTACAAATATTAAGAATATCTTTATTCACAGAGAGAGAGAAAGAGAGAGAGAGAGAGAGAGAGAAAAGAATAACAAGTCTTCTTGTATTATTCACAAATAAATTTACATGTATAGAATGATCTCTGGATACATGAGTTGACTGAGTATTGAAATCTAGACACATAAAAACACAACAAATATGGAAATTAAGTAAAATACGTTAGCGACAATATTCCCAGAATATACACTAACATTTTTCCTTAAACTCGAACTCGCCTAATTAAAGTAGATATTAATTTGAGTTTCAAAATTAAGTCATGAATGGAGCTTAGTGAAAAATAGAAGCAGTCGAATAAAGCAACATGTCGCACAAAGTGAAAATTAATGGTAATAATATGTTTGGTGAGATCGTGAAAGACATTGTTATAAGCAATTTGAATGAAACTCTGATTATCAAAACAAAGCAAAGCAGCAGCAAAGTTGTTAATACCCATATTCTCGAGTATTCATCGAAGCCAGAGAAGCTCTGTTGTGAAAATATTTGAGCTTGTGCTAGATTTAGATGTAACAATACGCCTCTTGATAAGCTGATCGAGATATAATTGTGTCATTCAGAAAGAAATTAAAGGCAATTGCAGAATTACAAATTAACCCAATCAACATCCAAGTAAGAACATAACTTAAAAGAAGACAATGTTGAATATTTAAGGCTCTAAATTAGAGTGCCTTCTACTAACAAGACTGTCAACCAACTATCAATAAAGTATGGCGTTACAGAGTGGAATGACATCCAAAGGAATGAGTTAAGCATTATGTTCAAAAAGAGTAGATGTTTGGGTTGCTATCTATAAGTCCACATTATTCTGAAATTCAGAAGCATACTTGGCATCAGAGTGATAATATCCATCAAAATTAGAGATCATCTCAAGACCCAAGAAGTAGCAGCAGAAGACTCAAAATCTCTCATCAGAAAATAGTTGCTAAGGAGATGCTTGAGATCAAAACCACCAACAAGATCATATCCAATGAGGATCATATATATCATTAACATAGAAGAGAAGAAAAATGCGCAATTTAAATCTGCAAATATGGAGAGTAGTGTGAGGGGGCTATAAAAGATTTTGGTTCTAAAATGTAGCAGTTTACACTAAAAAATATTTTCTGTCAAGCATGCTATTTTCTGTCTAATTGTTTTGTTGATTTTTATAAAGTTTGGTGAAAGATAATTCCAGTATCCATAATGCCCAAATAGAATATTTTAAATGAAGACAAGTGGTACTCCAAGATAAGAGAATGGCAATTAATAGAAGACATTTGAAGAACAGTTGGCATCGTAGAAGCAGTTCCTGTTTAAAGTAGTTATAGGTAGTTATTTATAGATTTTTTTCTATAAATATGTGTCATGCATTCATTTTAAATAATGATCTCTCCATTCCATCAGTCCGACACTGGATTCTATTTATTTGTAGGAGTAGTCTAACTTAAATGATAGTCTGTCTCCTCCAGCTAAAACCCTATGTCTAGCGATAGGAAACAAATTATCCTGTCAAGTGACTCCAACAAAGAGATGGACTCCTCTTTATTAGAGATCAGGGAGAAGTACCTCCTTGGTCCTCCCACCGTTGGGAATTCATCTTCCACCTCTACCTCTACACCAATAACCGATTATATCTTGTGAGACAGTCTCCCTTGCCCTCTCTCTTTAAATATGGTAAAACCTCACACTATTCATGCGAGAAGCGACTAACCGCAAATCCTGAGTGGGTGAGGGACCAAATCAGGGAACTCTTTGATTGCCGCGCAGCGCTCACCTTTTTTGGCTGGATTAGTAGGAGGAAGGGCAGCCCACCCTAAAACAAATGTGTATGTACATAAATAAAGAGGCTGGTTATGCTCTTAAGGACGAGAGCTCGAAGATGTGCCCTTTACGGCCAATGATGTCCCTTTTTCTATTGACTCTTTCGAGTTGGGTTGTTTTCAGTTTCAATTTCAAATTCCTAACCTCATTCGTCTTAGAGCACCTGCTTAGGACGAATGGGCTTACTCTGACCTTCCCAGTGAGATCTGTTTCTTTGACGGGGTAGCTAGTTCTGAACCCATGAAAGATATTCGTAGGGTGTATGGTGCTCTGGCTAGCCTATAGCAACCAAAAACTCTCTTTAACCATTCAGTAGTTCCTTTGGTGTTACAAGCAGGTGGAACTCTTCTCGGGCTTTATTAGCTTCCAAGCTAGTGATTAGCGAGGACTCATCACTGGTCTATCCAAAGGAAACAAAGGATGGAAGGATTACATCTTTTTCATCTCTGGAGATGGTTGGGAATTTCAATCATGGGAAACATTAGATGACTTGACTCCCAGAATCCAGAGGGCGTGGTCCAACCCAAAGAAGGATGGTCAGTATCGTAATTTTCATGCCCTTTCATTCTCCCCTTCTTATTTATTATATTATATATTTTTTGTTCAAGGGTTGTGGTCAGAAAGTCTTATTTTACCTTTTGTGGGATCTTCCTTTAAGTCATTACTGGAGCCTTGATATCTTCGAAGAGGAGGAAGAGAGTACAAATCGTCGAACCAAACGAAGATAGGAGTTGGTCTACTTTGGTCATCCCAGAGAGTCTGAGTAACTATCTTCTTGGTCCTAAACCTTCCTTATCGTGTTGCCATTATTTTGCAGCGTTGAAGCTGCAGAAGTCTTTAGGATTTTTTCTTTAGCTAGTTTTTTGTTTTTTTTTTCCTGATGAACTGATTAACATTTTGCACGTTCATCTCTGTAGGAATGGCGAATCGAGGAGAAAAAGAGGCCTTGATGAGGATAAAAGAAAAAAAGGCTGCCTAGAAGGTTGTAGAGGGTAGTGCTCTAGCCTAACCTTCTACCAAAAGGTTCAAGGTCATGACTCATCATCAGAAAGACCTTAACGTTTTCAACTTCAAGGAGTTCATCCCAGGGGTCACCCCCTTAAAACCTGTTGAAGTTGCTCAGAAAGAAAAGGGCAAGGATCCTTTAAAGGAGAAAGCCCCACTCAGTCCTAGAGGAGACCTAGCCAGTGAAAACTTGGTTCCTGATCTGGGAAAGGGGAAGGAGGTAGTTCCTTTCTCTCTTCCCCTGTATAAGGCAGGACAAGAGACCCCCCGTGTCTTTGTCTTCACTGATAGAGACACAGGTATGAAGATAATTGAAAGTTCCATCCCCCCATAAGACCAGGAGGCCATGGATGCACTGACCAATAGCACTCTGACCCTAGGCTTCTATTAGGAGATGGCGAAGGTAAACTCATACCTTATCATTCCTTTACTAGTTATGTTATTATATCGGTTTCAATAGTTATGAATTGGTTATGTTTTCTTTACTATTTTCAGGCTGTGGCACTAGTCACCACATGTCCCTCAGACTAACCAGCTGAGAGGCTTCACTGAAGAATAATAAGAGAAAACTTCTCTCTGCTAGGCAAAATATTAAAGCACTGGACAGCAAGGTGGCTGTCTTGAAGTCTAACATAGAGAAAGTTAGGGCCGTTGCTGAGGAGCTCGACAAGGTTAAGAGGGAGATTTAGGGGACGATGGCTACTCAGTAAGCTCAACCGACTGAGCTCTAGACTCAGTATCGAGCCCTAAAAGCTTCGATTCCCTCTGAGCGCATCGCTGCAGTGGAAGCTTTCAAGAGCTCTGGAGAGTTGACATAAATAATTCCTAACCGCATGAATTCTCTAGACGGGAGAATTATGATGGTTGAACAATGGGGGAGCCGCTTCAAAGGTTTTTGTCACTGAGCTCAGAGCTTCTTTTCTGAGCACGACTTCTCCCAAATTAAAGCTGAGGACGACGATGCATTTGTGGCAATCGATGAGACCCTCCCTACTGGTGAGGTTGAAGAAGAAGTGCAGTCTCTGCCCACAACTGATCCTTAAACTCTTCTCCCTCTTCTTGCTTAATGTTTCGTTGTGATAAGAATTGCAGTATTCATTTGGATGGATGTTTTTGGTACCTGTATGAACTTTACTTCTTGTCTTTTTGTCTTGCCATGAATGATTTGTGGTTGTCTGGCTAAGTGCTACTTATTTGAATGTTAGTTTTCCTCTGTCTTTGTTATGTTTTTGTTCTGCTGCATACTTATTTTTGAGGACTGACATCTGCCCGTTGTGACCCTTGGGTCTAGGCGTTGCATCATGGAGGCTGATCTTCATTTGATTAGCCTTTGTTGTCTGACTCTTGAGTCTAGGCACTGCATCATAGAGGCTGATATTCATTTGATCAGTCTATGCTCATCTAAATTTGGGTCCATGTGCTACATCAAGGAGGCTGATCTTCATCTGATCAACCTTTGCCTGTTGTGACCCTTGGATCCAGGTGCTAGCTACATCATGGAGGCTGATCTTTATTTGATCAGCCTTTGCTCGTTTGATCCTTGGGTCCAAGTGCTGCATCTGGAGGTTGATCTTTATCTGATTAGCCTTTGCCTACCTAACCCTTGGATCCAAGCGCTGCATCATAGAGGCTGATCTTCATCTAATCAGCATTTGACCGTCTAACCCTTTGGTCTAGGCATTGCATCATAGAGGTCGATCTTCATCTAATCATCCTTTTCCCGTCCGACCCTTGGATCCAAGCACTTTAGGTTATACAATTGTTCTGAAAAAGACTTGAAAAGATTTCATCAAATATCATTCCTTTGAAATTGTGAATGGCTTTGATATTATTACAACTCAAATATATTTCTTTTAGGGGTAGTATCTTCTAAGGTGTTATGCATTCCATAGAGGAGTTATGTTCTTCGCTTCAATTGTTTGAAGCCTTATGCATCGTCTCCACATTGTGGCTTCACCACATAAGACCTTTCCTAATTAGGCTCCAATTTTCCCTCTGCTGGATGCTTGGTTGCAAAGATAACTCTTCTGAGGACTAGGTTTGCCGGGCTAAACTTTCTTTCTTTTGCGCGAGAGTTGTAATACCATCACATTTTCTCTTGATAGACAGCTATTCTGATGGCTGATGTTTCTCTGATCTCTTCAACGAGGCCAAGCTCCAACCTTAACCCTGGGTCATTTTGATTCGGATCAAAATGCTTCACCCATGCATTGGTTAGGCCGATTTCTATTGGAATCACCGGTTTGCGGCCAAAAGTGAGCATATAAGGGGTTTCTCCTTTGGGCGTACGAGTTGTAGTTCAACAAGATCAGAGTACGTTAGAAAGTTCTTCCAACCATAGTCCTTTTAAGCCTTCCAACTTTGTCTTGAGGATCTTAAGGAGTGGCCAGTTAGTGACCTCTGCTTCCCATTGCATTATGGATGAGTAGGGGAGGCATAATGTATTCGGGTGCTGAGGTTTTACTAAGATTTTCTAAAGTTTTGATTGTTGAATTATTTACCATTGTCCATCACCAAGGCCTTAGGGATTCCAAAACGACAAATGAAGGATTTCCACAAAATTAGGTCATGTTCTTTTCGGTAATCTTTGCTAGTGGCTTTGTTTCTACCCATTTGGTAAAGTAATCAATTGCAACCACCACAAATTTCTTGTTCCTTTGAGTCATAGATAAAGGTCAAACAATGTCTAGTCCCCACTGTGCGAACGATCACGGTTTGATCAAGACTTTAAGTTCAATTAGGGGTTGCCTGGCTATGTTCGCGAAATGCTTACACTGATCACATTTCCTCACAAAATGTTTGGCATCTTGTAGCATGGTAAGCCAGTAATACTCTACCTGAACTATCTTCTGGACTAAGGACCTGGCTCCTGAATGGTTTTCACAAACTCCTTTATGAATCTCTTGAAGTATGTAGAGGGCTTCTTGCCCTGATACAAGGGCAAGTATGTAATTGTTATGTTTCTTCTATAAAGCATCCCATCCAAAATAAGATATCTCACCACCTGGAACTTCAACTTTCTAGCTTCCTTCTTGTTTTTAAGCAGCTCTCCACTTTCCAAGTATCTTATAATAGGTTGTGCCCAGGCTATGGTTTGGATTTCCATCAACTTTTAATGGTCAAGCTAACTTTCTATGAATCTGTGTTGATCAGAACTTCTTCTGCTCTGCATGCCCTGACTGCTCTAATGCCCCAAATCAATGCTTCATACTATGCCTCATTGTTAGTTAGCTGAAAGTTGAGTCGCACGACGTGTTTAATTCAGTCTCTTAGTGGGGAAACAACTATCATTCTTTCCCCATTTTAGGCTCTTTCATGTTGATCCATCAATGCTCACTATCCAAGCTTCCCGTTCCTTAAATATCTAATGTGTCCTTGACTTTCTCTTCTCTAATTGGTTTGGATTCTAGTCATTCATGTCTTTATCTAGCTTTAGTATCGCTCGCTTAAGATGATCTATTGGAGATTCTTGGGTAAACACCACTACAAAATCTACCCCTACTGCCTTTCCATCGCTGTGTGTGGTTTATACTCTATGTCGAATTATCCTAACTCGATTGTCCATTGCATTAATCTTCTTGACGCCTCAGTTTCTACAGTATCTTCCTCAGGGGTGGTCAGTGAAAATCAACCTGAAAGTATGGTCTCAGCTTTCTAAATGACGTAATAAATGCAAAAGCCATGTTCTTCATTTTAGGGTATCTACTCTCTCATACTTGGAATGCTCTGCTAGTATAGTATACTGATTTTTGTTGTCTTTCTCTTATCCTTACTAGTGTTGAGCTTACTGTTGTTCTGGGCACCGCTAAGTATAAATACAACTCTTCATGTGGGACAGGATTTGAGAGGAGCAAGGGTTTTGATAGATATTCTTTTAATTCTACGAAAGCCCGCTCTCACTCCTCATTCCACATAAAGAGCTTCCTTAGAATCTTGAAAAATAGTAAATATTTATTTGTTGCTCTTGAGACAAAATGGTTCAGGGCAGCTACTCTGCCAGCTAGCCTTTTCACTTCTTTGGTGGTGTTGGGCATATTCATATCTAAGATCGCTTTTATCCTATCCGGGTTGGCTTCTATCCCCCTCTAACTGACCATTAAACCCAGGAACTTTCCCAAGGTTACACCAAAAGCAATTTTGCAAGGTTAAGCTTCATTCCGTACCTCTTCAGGACGGTGAACACCACCAATAAGTCTTCTAGATGTTGATTAGCCTTTCTGCTTTTTATAAGCATATCATTAACATACAGCTTCAGGGACGGGCGCAAAAATTTAATTTAGGGAGAGCGAGTTGTTCTTATAAGTTCTTAAGGGGGGCAAATATTAAGTTTTTAAAAAAAATTTAGGGAGACGAATCTATATAATCTTAAATATATTTTGGACTAATACTACTATAATTGTAATTTTTTCCAATGTTTTTGTGGGCGATCGCCCCAATCCGCCCCCCCTTGGGTCCATTTATGTACACCTCTACGTTTGCCCATATCTACTTCTCGAACATCAAATTGACCAATCGTTGGTAAGTTGTACCTGCATTCTTCAGCCCAAAGGGTATGACTCTATAGCAATGTAGTCCTCTGAAAGTGATGAATGTTGTCTTAATCAACAACAAAAAAATTTTAGGCAAGTTCGATGCAAAATATGATGAAGATATTTTCTTAGGATATTCTATATTTAGCAAAGCGTATAGAGTTTTCAATAAAAGGACCCTAATTATTGAAGAATCTATACATGCTGTTTTTGATGAAACTAACCTTAGTTCTTCAAAGAACTTTTGTAATGATAACTTGTTAGACATAAAAAAAGGTGTTGAAGATATCTTCATCAAAGAAAAAGAAGAACCAAATTAAGAGAAAGCTTCAAATCCTCAACAAAATGCAGTCCAACAGGTTGCTGAATCTTTAAATCTAAAAAATTTAGATTTACCTAAGGAGTTGAGATATACTCATGGTCACCCAAAAGATCTTATCATTGGTGATCCATCGTAAGGTATCAAAACTCGATCCTCTCTACTTAATATTTATGGTAATTTAGCATTTTTTTTCCAAACTGAACCAAAATATTTTGAGCAAGTCGAAAACGATGAGTTTTGGACCTTGGCTATGCAAGAAGAGCTTAATCAGTTTGAAAGTAACAAAGTTTGAACTTTAGTTCCAAGACCTAAGGAACACTCTATCATCGGTACAAAATGGGTTTTTAGAAACAAATGAATGAGAATGGAGTAATTCTTATGAGCAAAGTTCAATTGGTAGCTCAAGGTTACAATCAAGAAGAGGGTATCGATTTTGATAAGACTTTTGCTCATGTGGCTAGACTTAAAGCAATTAGGATGTTGCTTGCTTTTGCATACTTTAAAAACTTCAAACTCTACCAAATAGATGTCAAAAGTGCCTTTTTAAATGGTTTTATCTCGGAGGAAGTTTTTGTGAAACAACCTTCTGGCTTTAAAAATTTAAAATTTTCAAACCATATTTACAAACTTACCAAGACTCTTTATGGTTTAAAGTAAGCACCTAGAGTATGGTATGAAATGCTAAGCAAATTATTGATTGAAAATGAGTTTTCAAGAGAAAAAATTGATACTACTATTTTAATCAAATCTAAAGGAAATGATATACTAGTTGTCCAAATTTATGTAGATGATATTATTTTTAGTTCAACTAACGAATCTCTTTACAAGTACTTTTCTAAGTGTATGCAGGGAGAATTCGAGATGAGCATGATGGGTGAGCTCAACTATTTTTTTGGACTCCAAATTAAACAAATTCAAGAAGAAATCTACAATAATCAAGCAAAGTACATAAGGGACATATTGAAGATGTTTGACATGCTGAATGCAAAACCCATGAGAACTCCAATGTGTCCTACAACAAAACTTGACAAGGATGAAAATAGCATAGCAGTAGATGAAAAGTGTTATAGATGTATGATCGGATCTCTACTTTACCTTACTGCTAGTAAACCGGATAGCCGAGGCTTAGTACATTGCAGCTGGAAGCTATTGTGCACAAGTTCTTTGGATGAAACAACAATTAGAAGTCTATAGCTTTTGCTTAGATCATATCCCTATAAAATGTGATAACACAAGTGCAATCAATATATCCAAGAACCCAATACAACACTCAAGAACCAAGCATATAGAGATTAGACATCATTTTATAAGAGATCGTGTGCAAAAAGATAATATCGAACTTGAATTTATAGGCACAGATTATCAATTAGCTGGCATTTTCACAAAACCTTTAAATGAAGAAAGAATATGCTATATTAGAAGAGAACTTGGTATATTATGTGTTCCTAATTCATGATTAATTTGCCATACTAACCATGTCTTTTCAATGTGTTTCAAAACTTTTGACATTTTTCATTGATGTGTGAAAATGTGTCGACACCACTTGAAAAAGTGTCGACACAATTGTGTGCTGAGTTGATCCAAAATTATATATAAGTGACACTGCGAAGAAAAGTGTCGACCCCTTTTTATATAGTGTCGACTCAAACTCGTAGCATGACTCTCGATAAATTTGTGTCGACCCAGCGCTTAAATGTGTCGACTCAAAACAGCCGAAAGTGTCGATACCGTCTGAAAACGTGTCAACACAATTTCTTGTTTCGAATACCCACACTTGCGAAGAAAAGTGTCGACACAAATCTTTATGCCTATATAAAGAGGTATCGGTCCCCACACGTCGCATCGTTTCCCTCTCTTTCTATAAAACCATTCGTCTCCCGTCGTTTCTCCCCATTCGAAACTTGTGTCGACTCGTCTCCTCCTCCTCTCTTCGAATCTAACCTCAAATCACTCAAACCTTTCACAATGCCACCAAGGATGATGGGGAAAGGCATGAAATGCATCGGCAAAGGGGGTTCGTCAAACCTTAGAGCGTGAAAGAAGAAGAAAACGACCTCCTCAACGGCAACGACACCGGAATCGGTTGCAATGGAAGAGGTAATCAACTTCAAAACTCCCAAAATTCGTCAACTCTATTTTGCTTCTTTTACTAATCGCAAAGTCATTCCCAGACGTAGCATAGATTTTACCTTTTTTGACTCCATAGAAATAAGATTCAAGGATTTCTTTTCTAGCCTCGAGTGGAAGAGGCTTTTGCAAATCAAAGAACCTCACTATCCCACATTGGTCAAATTGTTCTATGCACACATTCACACCTCAACCATTCCATCCACCACCATCACTACTTGGGTCAATGGTGTTGATATTCACTTGACTCCGTCAACCCTAAACGAAATACTCAGTATTCTTGGAGGTGAGTTTTGTGTCCCTTACAACAAAAAACCTCTTGACTTTGAAGGATTTTCTTTTTCTTAGGCTATGAAAAACATCTTTGAAAATGATGAAATCTACCCCTCCAAACCCTTAGAGGCTAACTCACTAAAGCCAGAGATGCGCATTCTGCATCATATAGTGAATCACATTTTCCTATCTCAAATGGAAAAATTTGAGGATGTTGCATATATGCACGTTTTCATCATGTGGTGCATAATTGAACAAAAGAGCCTAGACCTAGGTTTCTTATTCATCTCTGACATTCTACACTCTCATAGCAAGTCCAACTCTTCTCTTCTACACGGCATGTATCTTACCCGAGTCTTTCGCTACTTTGGGGTAGACTTATCCGAAGAAAAGATGGTACCATTTTCAAAACACGATCTGTATGGTAGCTCTACTCTCAAACATATGCAGATTGCAAATGTTAATAGAGTTTGGACTACGTCTCATCATGGTACACCCTCCTCTACCAAAACTCCTCCTCCTCCACCTCGTGCCATATCTCCTATTCCCTATGACTCTAGTGCTCCTGGCCCCTCCTCCTCTAGACCTCATGATGATCCCTCCTCTGTTCCTCTTCCTTCAGTTCCATCTTTTGTTGGTCCTTCTCCCGATCTGTTTGAAATCACCTCTCTGATAAAAAATGTCCTCCTCCCTGATTAGCTTTCAAGCCAAGGTTGATCAAGACTTTTTTGATCTCCATCACACCATATCTGATCTTTCTGACAAAGTCAAAAGTCTCGACAAATCCAACCGCACCTTACGCAAAGAAGTTAAACGTGCAAATGTTAATAGAGTTTGGACTACGTCTCGTCATGGTACACCCTCCTCTACCAAAACTCCTCCTCCACCTCGTGCCATATCTCCTATTCCCTATGACTCTAGTGCTCCTGGCCCCTCCTCCTCTAGACCTCATGATGATCCCTCCTCTGTTCCTCTTCCTTCAGTTCCATCTTTTGTTGGTCCTTCTCCCGATCTGTTTGAAATCACCTCTCTGATAAAAAATGTCCTCCTCCCTGATTAGCTTTCAAGCCAAGGTTGATCAAGACTTTTTTGATCTCCATCACACCATATCTGATCTTTCTGACAAAGTCAAAAGTCTCGACAAATCCAACCGCACCTTACGCAAAGAAGTTAAACGAGCCACTGATGCTGGGAGATCCTTGTGTCGCACGATGCATGATAGCATTGTCTCCATTGTCAGTGCGAACAATGCCATTCTCCGACAAATTCGAAAGGAATATGATGAAGGAGTTGTGATTGCTATCCAAGACAATGCCAGAAAGGTCGAAGAACACCTTCAATGGCTCAAAGAAGCCTGGGCTACTCAGTTCAAGCCCAATGAGACAAAGGTAGAAAAAGTTGTACGACTGAAACATGAAGCAGACTTGGCCTTAGCTGCCACTCTCAAAGCAATGGCAGCAACTGAAGCTAAAAATGAAAGAGCTCGCTCATCCAAGGAATGAGCATCCGCGAGCAAACAGACTGCCGAGGAGAAGAAAAAGTTCAATAAGTTTATAGACGAACAGTAGTTGCCCCTTTTCTTTTGATGTTTACAAAAGGGGAGAAAGGATGTAAAGCAGAGAAGTAAAGGAAATAAAAACATTTGTAAACATTTCATTCAATAGTTTTAAATTTTTGAAGGAGAAGATGTAATCTTTAAACTTTTCTGTCTTTGTTGTTTGTGTTGTTTATGTGATGATGATATAGAAATATTACTCTCTATTTTGTTGTTTGTGAATGGGATAGATGAATATTTTATCTATACTCTCTCTTGATTGCCAAATTTATGATTGAATTGAATTCAGAATGTTTCTATGTTTATAAACTTGTGGCTTTTAATTTCACATTTGATGTTTGAACATTATCTATATACATGCCTATGATTGATGGTATATTTTGTTGTGTTGAACAAAATTTAATAAATTCAGAATGTTTCCGAATTATTATTGCAAATCATATTAAAAAAAATATGCTATCATATTGTTTAAATGCCTAGCTTCTATAAGTGCACTTTCTGTTTAAGGCATATCGATAAGAGCAGAACTCTTGTTGAAAAATATTTTAAAATATTTTTTAGAAAATGTTGAAATGGTTGTAATTATCAAAAAATGGGAGATTGTTAGCCCAAGAGATTTTTATTTTGATTTTGATGATTTTAATAATTTTTTTTCTAAGAATAAATAGATTTAAAAGGAGAATGTTTTTATATTTCTAAAATAAAAGTGTTAACACATTTTGAATAATTGAGTTGACACCTTTAGCCAAAAAAAATGACTCAACTCTCAAAATGATTAAAACACTTAAGTATTCTTAAAAAGAATATTTTGTGTTGACCCTAATTGAAAATTAAGTCAAACACTTTAAAAGCAAAAAATACTTGAAGCATATCAAGTGTGTCAACACATTTGAACAAATAGTTTGACACTCTAACTGTTTGATGAAGTTACTTTCAGGTATTAAAAATTAGTGTTGACACAAATAAATTTTGTGTCAACACAAAAGAACTGAAACTCTCAGGACTCAAAATGAGTCGACACAAATTAATTTTGTATCGACACAAAAGTAGTTTCTCACTTTTGGTCTCCGAAACTTTGAGTCGACACAAATGCCAAATAAGTCAACCCAAAAGAACCGAGGCCACTTGCAGATTTTAGGTGTCGACACAAAATTAAAGATGAGTCGACACAAATATACCGAGTCTACTTGAAGAAATTTAGTGTCGACACAAATATACCGAGGGTTCTTGCAGAAGTTTAGTGTCGGCACCAAAGAAGATTTGTGCCGACACAAATGGTCCTATCCCGGATGTTAAAGTTCAAATGAATCGACACAATATCCATATGTGTCGACACCGTTGTGTTGGTGAGAAAGACTGAAGAAATTGTATCAACACCTCAGAAGATTTGTGTTGACCCAATCACTTGAAGATTTCTGCCCTAGACATTTTGTGTTGACACCTGCGACGCAGATTCAAATTCGCGACAGACTTCAATGGTTAGATGTTTGGCATTTAATGCCCTCACCTACATCCAACAGCCATGAATGCATAAGAGTTTATATAAGGAGTAACTTCTCAACATTTAATCCCTCTAGAGACTTACAATCAATATTCTATTGCTTGAATCAATCTCAATATTCTCAAGCTTTAATTTATTACTGAAGCTCCAGCTCTTATTCCTCATCTCTCTTTACCTTCTTATTTATTATAAATCAATTTTTGTAAAGAGAGTGAGTGTTTCTCATTTATTTCTCATTTGTTGTATTCAATGGTGAGCCACCCTTTATCCATTGAGTGAGTGAGTGAGTAAGTAAATCTCATCAAAGAAAAGTTTAAGAGAGATTAGAAGAAAACAGGGGAGTGCTTTCATAGGATCTTCTTGAAACTGTGATAGGCTTTTAAATAATATTCTCAAGCTTTCATTTATTGCTGAAGCTCCAGCTCTTATTCCTCATTTTTCTTTATCTTCTTATTTATTGTAAATTAATTTTTGTAAAGAGAGTGAGTGTTTCTCATTTATTTCTCTCATTTGTTGTATTCAATGGTGAGCCACCCTTTATCCTTTGAGTGAGTAAGTAAATCTCATCAAAGAAGAGTTTAAAAGAGATTAGAAGAAAACATGGGAGTGTTTTCATAGGATCTTCTTGAAGCTGTGATAGGCTTTTGAATGTGCCCGTAAACATTCGTTAACTGAATCAAAGTCTTGAAGTTGTAAAGGCTTGGAATGCGCCCATGAAGCATTCTACATTGTAAAAATTCTCAAGGAAAAGCTTAAGGAGTGGACGTAGGCTTGGAAGAAACCGAACCATTATAAATCATTGGTGTCTTGTTCAATCTCTCTATCCCTAACCTATTTAATATTTGCATTGTCTTAATTTTTAATTATCTTGTTATATTTGTTTGCTATTTTAAAAGTTTTTCAAAAAGATTTTTAAAATTGTTATTAATTTTTTAAAACTCAATTCACCTCCCTTCTTGGGTTGCCTAGAACTAACAAAGTGAATAGCTTCCCCTTAAGTTTTGGAATTTGAAATCATATCTTCACATTTTAACATATAACAAATTTGTGGGATTTGGGTTTAATAGATCCACATAAATTTTCTGAAACATCTATTGTCTTCATCTCCGTCATTCTTCACCATCGCCGCCCACCCCTCCGCTGCCACCCACACAAACTCAAATGATACATTTATTAGTTGAGTTTGTGCTACAAGATCAGGAAAATTACACTGCATAGGATCAACTGATACATATACCAGATGAGTTTGTGTTGCAGGGACCGAAAAAATGCAGTGCTTAAAGTCAACTAATACATGTATCAGTTGAATTTTGTTATGGAGAATCAGGGAAAATACATTGTATAGTGTCAACTGATATATGTATTAGTTGAGTTTGTGCAATAGGATCAGGAAAAATACAGTGTATAATGCAGCCTACCATAATTGCAAGTCTCTCTCTCGCTGCCAGTAAAATCCTTGTCTCCACTAAACCCAAAAAATCAATCCTCACTTCATCACGTTCGATGAATCTTGCAAGAAAGACCACCGCCTCCGTCGCCACTTATCATCACGGGTCCAAACTCTCCTCGTAGTTGCCGATAAATATACTAAACTGGTTGAACATCCTTCTCAATGAGTACAACGAAGGCCGGCGACGAGGGATAGATGAGGGATTTTAGGGCGAGAGGACTAGAGATATGAAGGAGTGGGGGATTTAGATATTATGAATTTGGGAAACGAGGGATTTAGGTAGAAAATAGGAATTTGGAGAGAATTTATAAAGGGTAGAAATTTAGGTGAGTGGTGTAATAAATGGGGCCAATTCAAACCTATAGAAATGAAAGTTTATTTTTTTTAAATAGGAATAAATCAATCATAAAATTTTATCTTGATTTATGATAAAACTAAAATTATAGTAGAACTAAAACTCTTATGATGTCTAAAAGCAAGACTAATTCCCAAATATCTCTTTTATAACAAAAATTTTGAAACGGTACCTAGTATTTTACTAGTACCAGTACATTCTATACCAAGAAAATAATTGATACTTTATCCAATATGGTATTTAGAACACTATTCCTTAGTATCTGCGTTAAAATGCCTTTTCTATTAAACGGGAAATAATGATTATTTTTAGAATTAGCATACTAGAAATGAATATTTGGACGGAATCATCATTTAATTTTACATTCACTCCAATCAACCAAATATAGTCTAAAAGTAATCATTATTCTTACATCCAATGGAATACAAATTACAATACAAATACTAAGAAATTGTTATTCCATTCATGTACAAGATCATTCAATCGAACTAAACACTACCCAAACCTAAAGAATGCACACATGAATAAGTGGAGAACTTGTAAGATTGAGGGGGAGGAGACAATTGAAAACTTCTTAAACGGTAAACGAAAGTGACGCAAATGAAGGCAAGGCCGGGAACATCTAGTTGCCGGCGCAATTGTCTTTCTAAGAAGAATATGCATCAGTCAATCTCACGCTCTAATCAACAACTCATACACGTTACTATTGTTTTCCCCATGGACACGCTTCAGCATTTCGAAACTTTTACGACTCCCTAAGAAATCAATGTGCTTGACTGCCACGCAACCTCGCTCTGCGCTTTCTTTGCCAGAGTACACTGTCCGCAGCCAGTCAGCGTGCCTCGAGTCGGTGTGAATTGCCAACTCTATTTCCTGACTCGACATGTTCTCCTACAAGAGACCACAAAGAAAAAGGATTCCGGTAAATGTAGAATTATCATAAACTCTAGGCAGGATCTATGAGAAACAAGTACGAAAAATAATGAACAGATTAAGAACACACACTAAACACAATTTATGTAGTTCACCCAATTAGGACTACGTCCACACCTGCTGAGATCTCTGCATTTCTTAAAATGTTGCGAAGAAAGCTAATAACAAGCTAGCTACATAGATTACTCGGAAAGAACACAACAACACAAAATTAAATTCCAACAGCAGTCATTGCCATGCTATTTCACTTCTACGACAGAGCAACACCATTTTAAAGAAAGAACTCTCAGGAAGTATGGACAAGTAATGGACCCAGAGAGTTGGGGGAAGGAAACATCTCCACGTACCTGATAAAACGCATAGATATGATCCAAAACCTGAAGACATGTAAAGCCTGTATCACTGAAAAATGTCCTTGAGCAAGGGCCAATCTCAGCAAATCGGTCAACTGGAAATAGTATGGTGAGAAAGTGGTTCTTGAATATCAACTCAGTTTTCTCACTGCAAGCAAACCCCAAAATTTGTACATGGGTGATTCACACTTCGATCAAGGTATTCGATGAAAATTTCAATATCAGAACTTCACAGGAAAAGGGGACCAGATAAGGTAATTTTCTAGCAATATAATTTCTACACTAATGTTTAACAACACTATGATTTAATACAAGAGACTAAGAGACTAGTCAGACTGCAAGTTGATAGTGTTTTTTGAAGCAGTAGCCATGAAGGATAAGGCAGAGTCCATCATTCCATGACTACTACAAAATGAAAATTGTAACTGAAAATGCAAAAAAAGCAACCACCTTTCTGAAAGTGGCCGAGAGAAGTTCACAAATGAAGATTCCGATTCTTTCCCATCCCCTTTCGTATCAAAATATGCAGGTGTGTGGTGTTCGTTAGCATCCTCGACGCTAAATGAGTCCATATATATAGAAGCGGTTGAAGTTGGCTCAGATATAGACCAGCAAATTGAATCCAAAAGGCTGCTTGGGGTTATCGGACGTATCGAGGTTTGACATGCCTGTAATTACATCAAAAAGTGTAAAAAAAGAAAATTTCAAGTCAGAACTTATACTCAATTCATCCAAGCCATCCTTCACAATAAGCAAGAACATAATAGTTTAATATTGCAACATTTAAAATTATCGTGTTTGTAATTTGTGCTATACAGATGACAGGCAGGCAGGCAGCATAAACAGGGATGGAACCAGCATTTGACATCTGAGGGGGCCAAGACATGAATACTTTTTTTTACCATTTAACTGAAAACATCATATTCCAATTGATGACTGTGAAATAAAAATGATTATAACTAAATCAATATATACAAAATAAAACCAACCTCTATTGGGCCTTACTAACATCTTCTCACCCAATTTATGAAAACTCTTATAGCCTAATGTATGAATTTATTTGGACTCTGTGAGACAAAAGAACCCTAATGTTTGCCAGATATGAAAGAGGTAGAGGCTAAGAGTTAAGAGGAATCTTTTCAGTGCTAGAAGAGACATTAAGTTGTGGTTCAAATGTTTTATGGGAAAACACCTGATATGAGAACATAAAATATTAAAGTTGGTTTATCTTTTTAAACAAACAACAAGAGAAACTAAAAATTTCTTCTCTATTAATTTAGTATTGGTAAATGAAAATAAAAATATGCAACTATTTACAAATTCTTTAGAGTGTGGAACAACAATGTTCAAAAAATACCAATGAATAATGAAGAGGAGCTCAAAAACTTACCAATCATAGCTTCAAACTTAAACAACTCTTATTGGAGTTGTTAGAACTTAAAAGCTCCAAATACAAAGAGTGCAAAGATTATATTTTGTACTTTTATGTTCTCATCAATTCATCATTACATCATGTAACAAACCCCTTGGGCAGAGCTTACCCTTGAAAACCGACTTACAAAAAGAGGGTGTCCAAGTAGTTTAAATACACATAGAGAGTCCATTATTTAATCGATGTGGGACTAACCGACATCCCGGCGGCCCGCTCTATCAACACTGGCCCAATAAGAGACCTTTTCCTTTTGGCAACTGCACTCACATATCAATATTTGATACTTGGCATGGTGACTGCTTTGATACCAAATGTTACAAACCCTTTAGGTACAACTCACACCTGAAAACTGCTTTCCAAGGAAAGGGTACCCAAGTAACTTATAGACACACGAAGAGTCTTGTTGGATAGAGTGGCCAAATAACCCGCAATAATATAAATTGTGTGATCGTGAAATTCCGTTAATAAACCTCACACTTGGTTTCTAATTATTATATATATATATATATATATATATGAAGATGAAAGAAGAGTGTTTAATCAAGTTGACTAGGTCGAGTTTGACTAGATCAAGGCACTTGAAAGTGGTTTATCTAGTTCCACTCTTTATGGGATTATGGCGCTTGTGAGTGGAGGTAGTGTGGGAGATTTTTCAAAGAATCAAGCATTATGTTCCTAACTTATAAGGATTGCGGATAGTGGATAATATTTTAGATAGATTATATATTCTCATGAACACTCTACAAAAAACCACTTGAATGTGAAAAACCTATTGATTCAAAACTCACTACAATCGTCTTTATTTTTTATTTTTTATTTATCAAAACTACTTCATTGGTATTATAACCCCCAATTGTCTTGGTACCTGTGGTGTGTAACTATAGGCTTAAGGAAGGTTTGACTTCTTGAAGCGATGGGGAACGAAAAGGCAAAGGATGAAAATATTTTAATATTCAAAAATTTCGTAATTTTAGTGATATTTTATATTTTGGTTTTAACTTGGTTTTATTGAATTTTTTTAACTTGGTAACCTCAATTAGAATATTCATGAATTGTAATATTTTATTTTTAATAGCTTTAATTAGGATTTTCTTAAATGCCTATAAATATGTCATTATGTAATCTTCTATTTTTAGTAACTTTAATTAGAGTTTTCTCGAATGCTTATAAATAGTCCATTATAAAATAAGTTTAAGCAGTCTATGATATTGAGTTATTGAGTTTAATCTTGATATTGAGATCAAGAGCTTTTCTATTCCTTTGAGTGCGACCTTTCTTTTTTTTATTTCTTTTATTTGGATCCTTTTCCTCTAGTTATTCTCAATCTTATAAGCCGTCCGACATCATGAAGACTTGGCACATCTCCATGTCTGCACAAAAGTTCACTTTTTCCATTTGAAGTTTTCTTTTCGTACAGAAGTTGATATCCCAAAAGCTTCATCAAATCCAGCCACAACTTCTCTTAGGCTTGCCAAGTGCGAGATAACATGGATTAATTTTGCATCAATTGATATTGGTACATATATATTGGTATTCTTTGATTCGTCCAAGAGCCAAACGTCTAAACTATAACTATTAATTTTAATTTAGTTTTTTGGGTTTGATTAATCATTGGCTTACGGAGCATTAAGTCAAGAACTTCGCAAAACTGAAAAATTAAATAGGGCAAATTTTTTATTTGGAAGCATTGACAACCAATTTCACTCATTGGCAGCCTACTCTAGCCACCATTGCCGGCCACAATCGTCAACACCACTGGTAGCCATCATTTTTGGAGACTTCACCTACATTTGTTTATCGCTTCTCGTAGTTGGAAATCATCTTTACCAACTCTCCTACCTCTAAGCACCCCAACCTCACCACCATTGGCCCCAGTCGTCGAACTACCTATGGTTGCTATCCCCCATCACCACATTCGACCACCATAAACATCCCCACCTCTGACAATTTTTCGAGCAACTCACCTCCGGTTGGTGGATCCCTCTAACCACCTCTCACTTGTTTTAAAATAAATTTTACAAGAACATGTATTTGCCAAACATGTTTTTATTTTTATTATGGGTCAATTACATTGACCTCCCTTGAGGTTTGACAAATATAGAAAAATACCCTATGCATTTGGAATATCACTGCTCTCCTCTCTGGTTTGGTTGTCTGCCTTAGAATCGCCCAATATTAGTCTTCTCGTTAATAAGAGTCACGGCATTTGATGGTATCAGCCAATTCTTTTATTTTATTTCCCAGTTTTTGCCTAGTTTGCCCTCATTTAATGAGTAAAGACATTAATACCCTTAACTTCCATTAATAAAAGACAAATTTACCCCAAGTGCCTAATTATTTGAAGATCTAAATGCCCTTGAACATTCCCAATATAAGGCTACATTCTTCCAACAACTTACTTATCTATCATTCCAAAAAGAGTAGAGAAACATACTAAAATACATGTGAAGTGTCATGTTTGATACCCCATCTACTATAAATTTTGTTAGAAAAATTAAATTTTAAATGCGTGTGAAAATTTTCTTTTATTAGTTAGGAATGCTATTTTTAATTGGCAATGGTTTTCTTTTCAAGTAGCAACAACCCAAGATTTCAAATGATTATTTTTAAATTCAAATATAACCAAAATAAGATAATTTTTAGTATTTTAGCACAATGTGTTAAAATAATATTAAAAGGACTTGTGCGGTGATATGTTTGATATCCCATCAACTATAAATTTTATGTTAGCAACAATTAAAGGTTTTTTGTTTAAAAATTAATTTTAAATGTATTGTGAAAATTTTCTTTTATTACTTAGGAATGTTATTTTTAATTGGCAATGATTTTCTTTTTAATTAGCAACAATCAAAGATTTCGTATTTTAAAAATTACTTTTTAATTAAAAGGGCTTTCCCTACACCAGGTAATATTTAAGATGCATGAATTTTATGAATATTGAGAACTTTTTAATCCTAATTTCATGGCCTCAAATCATCCCCTCTTAATCCCTTCTCGAACACTAAGTACCCAAGACATCTCTTCCCCATGAATATTAATAATATGTTCAAATGGTGAATTTTAATATATGTTCAAATGATAAATTTTAATATACATGAATATTTAAAAATATTCCAAATATTTTTAATTTTAATAAAATATAACCAATAGGATAAATTTTAAATGTTTTTAAAAGCATAGTTTTGAGAAAATTAATTTGAAAATTTGGATCCTCCATATTCATTGCCACAAAAATCCCATTTTGTTATATATATATATAAATGGTTTGAAAACCTCCCAAATAAGGGCCACTTGGCATCAAATTTCTTATTTTAGTATTTAAGCACAATATGTTAAAATATTATTAAAAAGAGAATAACTTCTTCCATTGCACCAAGGGTAATTTCAGCATTCATTCATAGCTACAAACGGAGTGAGCCATTTAACACTGACAAAGGAGGTCAGTGATATTCCAGATGGCAGAGGGGATTTTCCTGTATTTGTCAGATACTTCAAGAAAGGTCAGTGTAATCGACCCTTTTATTTTTTAGAAAAATAAACAAAAATCTGTGAGCATGGAACATTAATGTTCAAAAAATCTGCAATTAGTATTCATAAATGAATATAAAAACTTGCAACTATTTCCGAATTCTTTTGACCGTGGAACATTAATGTTAAAAAAAATACCAATGAATAATGAAGAGGAGCTCAAAAAAGTACCAATTAATGCTTTAAACTTGAAAGTTTGCGTTAAGTTATTAAAACTTTCATGCAATATGTTACAAACCCCTTGGGTAGAAACCCACCCCTGAAAATCGACTTACAAGGAAAGGGTGCCCAACAGGTTTATATATATAGAGAGCCCCTTATTTAATTGATGTGGGACAACATTGTAACATATCACCATGCTCTGTACTCAACGTCCGAGCGACCTACTCTATCGACATCGACCTAATGAGAGCCCTTCCTTTTTGGCGGCTTCATTCACATATCAATATTTGACAACTAAATTGTTTTCATTCAGTCTATAGGTCACCCCTTCCGTGACTTCGATCACAGAGCAGTAACACATTCAATCCCATACTTGAATAGGTTGCGTCCAATCCTACACTTGACACGGTGGCTACTCTAATACCAAATCTAACAAACTCATTGGTAGAACTCGCCCCTGAACCCTTACAAGGAGAGGGTGCCAAGTAGTTTATATACATGTGAAGAGTCCTTTACTTAATCGATGTGGGACACGATCATATACAATACAATAGACTGAGAACTAGTGTAGGCTCAAAATGTATCGACCCTTGAGTCAAATGAGTTAAAATGAAAAATTGGGTTAGCTATGTAAAGTGATATTTACTACATAAAAACTCGTTTATTTCACAGTTCATGCCTACCTCTCTTTTGTAGCTACAGTGACCCCTTAGAGGGCAGATGAGTTGAAGAGAATTAAATGTGATGAACATAAGAATACCTCTTAAGTTATCTCACAGATGGGCCATTACATAGTAAACTAAAATATAAAATACACAAACAACCACAATTTTCCCCTTGAGCGGAGGGACCATGGCTCCACATGATCCCATTCAAGTTCCGCCCCTAAGCATAAATATGCTCCGCTGCCCCTTTTAACCATCAAAAGGAAGGCAGTGAACCAGACACCTAACATTATCTGATTAGTTGAACTTGACTTGGAAACTACCAATGCGCACTCCCTCCCTCTCATGCCTGTAAGCCAAGAGCAACCAGCCATAGGATGCATAACCATATGCACGTGCTGTCACCCACTACTTACAGAGTTCAACCACAATCTTCATAGTACACTCAGTAGTTTCTGGAGTCTACATGAGTAACGTACAACCATAACTAACATGAATGGTTAGAAAGACAACAGGCCTCAGACAGAATAAAATATTCATCTTAATAAACTATGACCTAATATAAAGAAAACAGAAAACTTAAATCATAAATCCCCAATACAGGTGAACAGATATTAGTAACTGCTTACTTGCATACGGCGACTGCGACGCTTTCTAACCCCATTTTTGGCCAGATCCACAATCTTTTGTCTTTCTTCGTGCTTTGCATTAATCCTGGAACTTGGAGCATCTTGAGGGGAATTCTCTCCATTGATTTTCTAAAATTGTCCAAAAAGAAAGGTCAAGACACAAGCAAATAACAAAGCAGCAATTCGATAATCGAAGTCAAACTATTTTTCCAAGAAAGTGCGGGAAGTCTTTCATCTCACGGTAGAATACAAAAGAAACGTTTTTTTAGCTTTAGAAGGATGAGAGCTGAATAAATGTTAATAGATAATAAACTCTCTAACAAGCTTGTGATTCAAGTATCGGCCAACCCATTGAACTCCTCATCTTCCAACATACGATTTGAGTTCAATTAGTTCAGTTACATCCTATACTTTAATTTTAATGTAACGACCCAATAATTTGAATTAAAGAAAATAATATAAATAAAATAAATAAGTTACACAAAATAAACAAATAACTTTGTATTTATATGTTTACTATATTTAAAAAAATTAAGTATTCAAGTTCTTTTACGTGTTGCTTTTTTTTAAGTCAATTTTTGACTCGATATTTTATTTTCGTGGACCTTGAGAAAACCCTAGCTAACCCAAAACCATATTTGGGCCAATCATCCATGTCTCAAACCTAAACTTTAAGCACTTAGCCCAATTATTGAAAATAAGCCCAAATACCCAACAAAAAGCCTTTTAGCCAACCCATTTTATTCTTTTAAGTCAAACAAGGCCTTATAAATATATTTAATTTGCCAAAATTAAAATTATGTAAATTTAATTTGATTAAAATTAATATGTTTATATAGCTTAATTTAATTAATAAAAACTATGTATACAATTATCTAATTGAAAAGCTTATTATAGAAATTCTTGCCGAAAGATTTATTTTGACTCATGCCACCTATATGTATATATATTTAAATCTTATAATAATACTCCTAAACTATAAATATATGGTGCCAACTATATTTTTATTAATTAATTACAATTCACAAGAAAAAGTAACCATATTAAATTTTAAGCTTATTTTAAGAACTTTTTTAAGCTAATTAGTGTATTTATACATACATGGTTCCAAATTTATATTTTTAAAATCAAAATTCAGGCCATTATAGCCCCCAGACCCCTTGGCCAGCCACACTACATCCCATGCAAGAAATGCAACCAAATCTTCCTAAAGTCCTATCACGTAAGTATTGCATGCAAATCCATTGGCCATTAACCCATCACCTTGACACCCTCCATCATTGTTCTCATGCAAGACTCTTTTGCATATAATTTCAGCACATTCTCACTCCTTTGACCGAACCATACATAGAGATATATAGAGAGAGAGTGAGCCTTGAAGAGAGAAGAAGGAAGAAGGAAGAAGAAGAAAATTCAAGGTATTTCTGAGGCTTGCAAGTTCAAAGAACGAGGCTTTTTCTTCAAAAGCTTATTACTCCCATCGTGTTTCACATCTTCATTTCTGCAAATCTAAGGTAGGAATCTAGTATATATGCATGTATGTTATGCCAACTCTTTGGTCCCTAAGGCTCAAGAAATGCTTGTGTCTCATCTCTTTCCCATGAGATGGAGACATGAGCAATCTGCCATCTTCTTAATTTCCCTCTTCTAAACTCTTTTTGTTTTGAATTTTGATTCTTGAATATGATCTATACCTCATATATAAATCATAAATGTGAGAGGTTGTGGCGCCGAGATTTAGGGTTTTGGTTAAAAAATAAGAGAATTCAAGAAATGTTTAGAAAATATTTTAACACGTTTAAAGCCAAATTTTGAAAACTCTTTTTGTGAAAAATGAAATCGCCACTTGATTTTTGAGAAAAACCAAGAAAAACAAAATGAGCCACTGATCTTTAAAACGATAACTAGATAAAACAATGGTCCGGGGGCTAAGATACGAACTGGAGAAAATGTTAGGCACCCCGTTCGCCCAACCGTGAAGTTGACATCTACTAATCATCATTGGTTCTTCATTAGATTTCTCAAATACATGCAAATATAGAAAATGAAAGCGAAGAAAGAACATTTAAAATCAAATAGCGAAAATATATAGCATATGTATATAGAACACCATATACAACAAGTATCAAAAGAAAAATCCTAAGTCCTACAGCATGCAATTTCTAACAAAAAGATATATGGAACAAACCCGCATGCAATATCACCTAAATTAGCATGATTCAAATAAAAGAACGAAGATATGCTAAAAAGTCACTAAATTTAGATCATACAAAAAAATAAACATGAATTTGCTAACAATATCATCAAATAATTAAAGTTACTCTAAACATGGTTTCAAATGAAGTAAACAAAGCATATTTTAAAATTATTAAACCAAATATATATATTACCAAATAATCTAAAATTACATTAACATGATTAATTTCTACTA
This sequence comes from Heliamphora pulchella, assembly GCA_032270985.1. NCBI lineage: Eukaryota > Viridiplantae > Streptophyta > Magnoliopsida > Ericales > Sarraceniaceae > Heliamphora > Heliamphora pulchella. Next base: position 13,504 of record JAULJZ010190353.1, on the reverse strand, counting down.
AAGAGAAAAGATAAACTAAAATAAAAAAGTATATGAGAATTCTATATTAAAAGCTTAATAATAAAGAAAACAGTGAAAGATTATTAAACTAATAACAGAAATTTTATGCTTTTCTCCATACAAAAGAATGCTCAAAGACTTAATCAAAAGAAAAGGAAACAAAAGAAAATTTATAAAAAGAAGATTAAACCAAAATTAAAAGGTTTTTTAAAGAAGATAAAAGAAAATGCTACTAAACTAAAATCGAAGGATTAGAATTATAACCAAAAAAAAAAAAAGAAAGGAACCTAACTATTATTAGGAATTTTATAGGTTTTATATGAAAACCGGACAAAATAAAGAAAAAGTAAAAGAAATGTTACAGAAAGGGAAACTAAACTAAAATTAAAAAATTTTATGGATTTTGATGTTAAACAGAATAAGAGAAATGAAAAGAAAAATAAAGAAATACTGTTAAAAGAAAAATGAATTAAGTTAATGAAACATAACGATTGAAAACAATGATTATTACATAGTAACATAACAGCTATTTAACTAAGAAATATAAAATCCTGGTGTAATATCGATAATTACAACTATATGAATGTAAGTGCATTGATTATGACGATAACGACACCATAAGTTGCAATTGCCAAATATATTAGCACTATTTTAATAAATTTCTAAAAGTGACCAAAATGCAAGTGTGCAATGTGAACAAAAATAAGAGCTAAGATTATTTTGATTTCAATGAGAAGTAACTGAATTATACTAAACAAATCATGCACATTAATCACATGCTTCCAATTCCACAAATTAAATGGTAAACTAAATCAACTATACAAATGAAAGAAACATGCGAATACCTGGATCCAAGGGATAGAGAGTGGAGAGAAAAAGACCGGAGATCCAAGCAGAATACCTGAGTCGCAAGTGAATCCTCAAGTCGAGGAATGATGTTTGGTAGTCCAATCCTCGGGATGTGCTCCAATTCCAATGGAAGGGTAGGTCAGGAATCCAGCAGGAAATCAGCGTCGGTAATTGTTCTGCCTTGGTAATTCAACAGGGTGCTGGTATCAGAATTCTTCCGTCTTTCGACCCGTCAGAACTCCGATATCAGAATTGTCCTTCCAAAATCGTACCAAAAGTATAGTATTTATAGAGTTCATCAACAATGGGGTGCTGACACGTTTTGGGACACGTCAGGCCATTTGGAGTTGGCGGTCGCCAGGTTGTGAGATGGCGGTCGCCAGGTTGTGAGATGGCGGTCGCCACAAAAGTCAAGCTTCAAAGGGTTTCTTATGGCGGTCGCCACAACTGAGTTGGCGACCCCAAGGTTCAAAGGTGGCGACCGCCACTTTGGCTAGGGTTTCTAAGAATTTCTTATGCAGGTCACCACAATCAAAGTTGGCGGTCCCACAGTTCAAAGTTGGCGATTCAAGGTGATTTTATTGGTTTGAAAGTTTTGATCATTGGGTTCAAATCACTGAGCTTAGATCATCTCCCGAGGATTATTCAAAAGCACCATTCCACTTGTTTTCATCATCGGATTCACCCGGATCAACCTAAAATTGGCGGGGTCAAATTGAGGTGTCTACAGGGATAGAGCCATGCAATGAAGGATCAATGATCATAAGGGTGGTGCATGCATGATTTTTGTGTTCAGTCCTAAGATTCTAGCAACATTTTCTTGTTTTGTACAAATTTATTTTAGGGTCAAATCTCATATTTTTGGTCTAAAAATTTTAATGTAGCTTATTATAAATGTCCGTTACATGCATGATTTTTTATGGAGCCAAATTTTAGGTTTTTCATATTTTAAAAATTCTAAAATCGAAATGGCTTAAACACTGTTTAGAACAACTAACTTTGAAATAGTGTCATTTCTGGTAGAAAATGTATTTTAGCATGAAATCAGCGGAAACAGTTAGATTTTTGTCCTATCTTTCCAACTCCACTGGAATCACTCGAAATGTCCAAGCATACACCAAGTTATGGTATTTTTCCCAAGATGTGCTAGATTTGGACACTCTGTAGTTAAAAATTAATTTCTCCCAAATCACTAAGTCTTTTTTAGCAAGGTCAAGCCCCAGACCTCAATAACGTCCATTTACACTCCTACAAAAATAATCAAAAATTATACATGAGGTGAGGGGCATTGTTTGGATTTTTAAATCAAGGTGACATATTCTGTCCCCTGTTTTCAAGTCAGTCCAGATCAGTAACTCTTTCCTATTTTAAATAAATCTCAAGTGTAGAACCAAAATTAGAAAAAAAAAATTCTTCATAGAAAATGTAGAGGACATCTGAAATTAATTACCTGCAAATATTTGGAAATTTAGTGAAGGTTTACTATTTTTAACCCATTTTTAACAGTGGCTAAACACATAAAGGTACTGCTGTGATTTTAGGTCCCTTGGTGTATAAATGTTGATTTTAAGTTTTAACTTTATTATTTTGTCATGCCTTATTATTTTTTTGGTTATATATATATTTGTGGGAGACTTCTAGTGAAAATAATGTATTGACTTTATTGCATGCTAATATATTAAGTTTAAATTAATGCAAGTATTCGACATGAATATGTGGTTGTTTAAATTCTTCATCAATAGTATTAAGGTAATGAGATGTAGTAGTTTAATATTAGCATGTTATCTTAAATGTTTTATCAATTTAATTTTAGGCCTGAAATAGTGAATTATTTTCCATGTTAGAATTTTTTCTTAGGTCGATATGCATTTTCCCATGATACGTTAGCATTATTCTTCATAACCATGTTGTTGCATACTTAAATTCATGGGGATAGATACCGGGATCACACCATATTAATCAAATTTTTTTAAAAATAAATGGTGTTTGGAACAATGGATGTCTTAAGCCGTGTTATATCTTTAGCTGTGCTATGTCTTGAGTTGTATCACGTCTTGAGCCGTGTTACGTCTTGAGTCGTGTACCCCAATTACGTGTACGAACGAGAACGTGGTGAACGGGAACATGTGCGAACGGGAACATGAGCGAACGAGAATATAATGTACAGAAACATCATGGTATGATGTGGTGTTGGTGGATCATATGGATCACACACTAGACCTTAACTTAAGATCCGAAGGCATGAAACCGTGGAATCTACGCCCTTACCCTTTAGATATCACTGTTGGATAACTAATTCGGCTATGAGAGCATCACTGTGGCTAAAGGGGAACGCCTTTCGATCAATAAACTTGGTCCGTGTTCGTTGATCAGGGTTAGGACAGTTCTTACTATTAGTTGAACCTAGTTTTACACTTCATAATCAACCTTTGTAAGATCAAAAGAACCAACATCATGAATCTTATCATATATATCCTATCTTGGTGCTTGGTGCTCAATAAAATGTTTAGCATGTTGTTATGTTAAATACTTATATATATTTCAATTTCTACTTGGTTGCTCATGGTGTTTCATGCTAAGTTTCGATGAGCCGGATGAGGTCGCCACCAACTACGTTGAGGACTTTGTGAAACGTCGGCTCACTTGAGCCAATTCGTAGTTTTCTTGAGGGGCATTTTGTTTCCCTTTTTGGAATCATTGTAATGAGAACCCTTTTTTACTTTTACGCTTTCTTTATTGTCAGGATGTAATATTGATACATTGCTGTACTTTTAGATTTTATTGGATGGTTTGTGTCCTGCTTTCCGCAAAAATAGTATTTTGTCGCTCTGAATGTTATCCGAAATTCGGGGTGTCACATTGATAATCAATCCAAGCAAATATTGCAAACCAGCAAATAGTGAGGAGAAATATATTACATATTACTCTGAATGCATCTTAGCTGAAATTGATCAGGCCAGGTCATTTTTACATAGCTAGATTTGTCAAAATTGTACATAGGGCTTTTGAAACTTTAAAATACTCAAAATTGTTCTCAATAGGGAGGGATAGTATGTGTGTCTTATTTCCAATTTGCAGATGATACCATTTTTTTTCTCTTTTGGCAAAGAGAATAAATTGGTTAATTTACTTTCAATACTTAGGATTTTTCAGACCAAGGGTGAACATGAATAATAGCACCATTGTAGGGATCAAATTCCCACAAGATTAGACTGAACAGGTCAGCTGGAATGTTGTTAGGACAAGTCCTTGCAGCTTTGCCTGGTGCCCTTTGGTTTGCCTTTGTTACTGCTACCTACTTTCATACAAGCTTCTCTAGGTGTATGTGCACATGCACCACAAAAAATTAGACAACTCAAATGCATGGTACCTCCAACTCCGTGTGGGTGTTTTTTGAAGCTGAACTTATGGTAAAACTGAATTTTTGAAAAACAAAATCTTAAAGCACTAAAATGGAACTTCTCAAACATCATTTTTTAAAGTTATTTTTGGTCCAAAAACCAGAAAGGAGAATTTGTGTCAATTCAGCACAACTTCCGATGAAAAAAGCTAAGCAGCAGCAAACACCCCTATATACCAATAGTCACCAGATTCTGTGTTACATATACATTTGAACCACCTCCAGAGGCAATATTAGGTCTTATTCATAAGCACTACTTTTTCACTTCATGTTTGCTTGTCATTTTCTCTTTTTGGTCTTACTTTTAAACGCTAGTGTAAATTTAATTGAAATTATAGTAATATAATTTAAGCTAGTTGGAGGGTGAAGAAGTCCCCCTTCCGCGGGGGTGGGGGGGGGGGGGGAAGCCATCAGTGAGATAAAATAATTCAACCAAGCACAATCTCCCAAAATTTAGAAGAATGCATCCTCCGACTCGTAAATGAATCAAAAGAAAATAGCATCTACAACCAAAAAAAAAAAGGAGAAAAATTTTAAGGAAGAATGGCAAATACCTCTCCAAAATTTCCGTTTTGGACATGGTCAAGCATTAACCCAACCTGCTGAGCCGTATCAGCGGACATGTGAACAAGCCTCTGCATACATTTTTCTTTTGCAGTTTTCAGAACCCACAGTGGCTGAGGGACATGAATTATCATTAATACAATCTGGTGACAATAGCCATTGGAAAAAAAAAAGGGAAGAAGAAGACACTCTTCTGCTCATAAAACATGTCAGTGATTCACATGGTGCTGGAAATCATTAGCACAGCTTATCAAAAGTGCGCATAATCATCATTTACGAAGACAGCAAATTCAAATTGTGGGATAACAGAACTAGTGGAAACATCAAACTTCATCTTTAATGTGTCCAAATCCATCTGTTCTCCAAAAATCAAAAAGCATAATGCCCTTTCATAAGAAAATGAAAATGCAGTAGATTAGCACTTACTGTGACAAGATTATTAGTGTGGCCAATATATTTTGATACAGAAGGCCCTTCACACACTACATGGCTCACACTGCAACCAACAAACCATCGATTTGCAAATGTAGCACCTTCTTCAGCAGCTGCCTCGACAACCTACCACAACATGTTCACATCTCAAACAGTTGCTAAAGGCAGCTATATACTATCCTAATTTTGTCTCATCTCAGTAGTTTTAGTCAGACATTAATAATGTAAATGATACTCTGATTTACGTTGCCACAACAATGTATACAGTATATTCTACATGAGGTTGCTAGAGGAATATGCATAAACATGAAAACTTAACAGCTTTGATGACATGGAAGCTGCATAGTTTGCATCATATTTCACAAGGAACACAAAATGTTTTTTGAAGCTAATTCAAATCTACCTTACGCCGCAACTCAGGGGAAATGTCTAAATCAATAAATAAGGAGAGACCAGATAGAGTTGACTCCACATTTCGTTTAGGCTCCTTTTCTGGAAAGGGCACAGCCACGTCAGATTTCTTGGGACTTTCCTGCACAGTAACTGGAAGACAAAAAAATCTCAGAACTAGCAAACTGAGAAGCTGGATCAGACTATCCACAGGCATACCATTTGCTCCAATGCTCTTAACGCTGTAAAGTGATTCGCTCAACTTGACTGCAACAAAAAATTATATTAAATGAAATAAAGCAACATAGAAGTAACTCAACAACGAAAATAAATGGGTTATGGCACGTTTTCATTGTTTTAGAAATTCCTCAAAGTTACGATTTGGCTTAGAATTTCATGAAAAGGATAGGCTTCTTCTATAATGGACAAACAAAAAACGAAGAAGGGGTTCAACTCTAGCCACAAAACAGGTCAACAGGAGGTCACCCACAAAGCAGAAAACTGCCAGTCGAATAATCCAATGAGGATACTTTAGCAGCCATATGACTAATTGACTATAGCTATCATCCAATAATAAAAAGACAATGGTCAGAAGTAAGAAGGGGGAATGCCAATAGATTTAGAAAATCATCCATGAACAATCAGCACATATTTGGATGATTGAGGCCAACATTAATCTGCCGACATTCACAACTAGTCGCAAGATCCACAGCAAATGCAAAGCATTCGCTTAAAGTATGAGAATCAATGATAGCATGTTGCACCAACGTAACAATAAACATTATGAAATTTTTTTGATGAACTGAAGTTATACTGATCATTGTAGTAGGGTTTTAAAGAAAGAGAAGAGAACACAAGAAAAAGAAATTAGGGTATTGGAGACCTGAATTAGTCCCCTCTCCCAAACATCTATTTATATAAAAAAAATATACAATACAATGACAAGACTACCCTTAATACATAAAATAAAAACTCAAACACTCCCCCTCAAGCTGGAGCATATAGATCAAATATGCCCAGCTTGAAAGACAAGTGAAAAAAAGACGAACGAGACAAGGTTTGGTGAAGATATCACCAATCTGATCTCCTAAACGAATATAGGGAGTGATAATTTGTTTTTGCAGCAACAAGTCCCGAATGAGGTGAAAATCAACGCAGCCTGGTTATCACAAAACATTTGCATTGGGGCAGGAAGAGTAAGCCCAAAATATACTAGAAGAGAGTAGACCATAACATTTCATAGGCAGCATGGGTCAAAGCACGATACTTAGCCTCAGCACTCGAGCAAGCAACCACATACTGCTTTTTACTCCGCCAGGTGACAAGATTGCCACCAACGAAAGTACACTATCCCGACGTCGACCGCCGATCAGAACGACTCCCAACTCAATCAACATCACTAATGCTAGCAATACATAAAGCGGTCGCGAGCCTATATAATAGACCGCAACTAGGAACACGCTTCAAATACCGCAAGATACAACAAACAACATCATAACGAGGTTGGCGAGGAGAATACATAAATTTACTAACCACCCCAACAGCATACATAATGCCGAGGCAAGTCACCGTGTGATAAATGAATTTACCAACCAAGCGGCGATACCGACCAACATCAGAAAAGAGAGTGCCAGACTCAGCATCAAGTTTGACAGTGGAATCCACAGGAGTATCAACTGGACGAGCACCTAGAAAGCCAGTCTCAGAAAGAAGATCAAGAGCATACTTGCGTTGGGACAAAGAGATGCCGCGAGAGAAACGAGCAATCTCAATGCCAATAAACTAATGAAGTAGGCCCAAGTCTTTAGTATGAAATTGTTGAGTCAAATATCGCTTCAAGGCAGCAATACCAGCCGAGTCATCACCGGAAATAATAATGTCGTCAACATAAACGATCAACACAATAGTACCAGCCGAAGAATGCTGAACAAATACGGAGTGATCGGATGAAGATCGCTGAAAACCATACTCAAGGACAACAAAACTAAAGCAGTCAAACCAGGCACGGAGAGATTGCTTCAGACCATAGAGAGCCTTACATAAGCGACAAACAAGATTCTCACTGTCAGGCACAACATATCCTAGTGGTTGAGCCATATAGACTTCTTCTTGTAGATCACCGTGAAAAAATGCGTTCTTAATATCAAATTGATATAAAGGCCAAGAACGACTAACAGCAACTGAAAGGAGAATACAAACAGAATTAAGGAGAGCCACTAGTGAAAAAGTCTTCAAATAATCAACGTTATAGGTTTGAGTGTAGCATTTGGCCACGAGACGAGTCTTAAGACATTTGATAGATCCATTAGGAATAGGGGTGCACACGGATCAGATTGGTTCTATTCCAAGAAAATTCAAGATCCAAACCGTTAGCAACGATTCTAAGATTTTTAAAACCAAAACCGAACCATTGTAGTTATGGAACCAAACCAGAAGTAATCCGTAAAAATGGTTCGATTTCGGTTCGGGCCATCATCTAATGTAGCAGTAGTTGATTACAAAGTAAATGAGTAATCCTTTTTTTGAAACCTTTTTATCTAATGATGCGTTAATCGTTAAATATTCAATTTTTTGTATTAGAATGGTGTAATTACAATTTTATATTTTTTTTAGACTATTTTAGACTAAGCTAGTTTTGTTTTCTTTAGCATATTTGTTTGGACTAAAATTATTAAAATGACTTTAAAAAATAAATAAGGAATATAAAATATAAAATACATATACTCTTGCAAAAATCAGTCCAATTTGGTTAGAACGGTTTTTCTTTAATAAAAACCGAGAACTAAACCGTATACAACGGTTTTAGAAAATTGAGAACCAGAACCAGATCATCTTTGTATAGAACCGGACCAAACTGTACGGTTTGGGCCGGTTTGGACCAGTTTACCGGTTCTTTCAGGTTTTTTGTGCACCCCGAATCAGGAAGATATTTGATGGTATATATCCAACGACAACCAACAGTTTGTTTCCGGAAGGAAGATGAGTAAGCTCTGAAGTGCAATTCTGATGATGGCCGCTCATTTCCTCATCCATAGCTTGCTTCCAGTCAGAGATAGACAAAGTCTGCTTATGAGAAGTGGAAAGCGAAACAGCAGACAAGGCAGTAGCAAAGGAAAAAAAGCAAGAAGAGATACGAGAATAGTGCTGAGTACAAGTACGTTTACCTCGATTTAATGCAATGGTTAAGTCATCATCACGAGAGGAAGGGGCAAAGCAGGAGCCTCCGACGGAGAAGATGCTGGGGTTGGGCCAAAAAAAACAATGAGCCGATCGCAAGAGCGCTGATATACCTGCAAGGGGCAAGAGGAGGGCAATGACATAGGAAGTGGTAAAGTCGGAGACGCCCCTTCACTGCAAGAAAGAAGGTCAGAGGATAACTCTTAACTGGAAGAGGAAAAAAAGAAATAGATTCAAAGAAAGTGGCATCAGCACTGACAAAGTAGCGATGAGACTTAGGATGATAACACCTATACCCCTTTTGAGTCCAAGAGTAACCAAGAAACACACATTTACGGGCCATAGGTGAAAGATTATCAAGACTTGGATTAAGAATATGAACAAAGGCAACACATCCAAAGACGCGATGAGTAATAGAGAAAGGAGAAGAAGGTATAAGGGGGAGAAAGGATACTGCTGACGAAGGACAATAGAAGGCATACGATTTATGAGATGTCAAACAGTAAGAACAGCGTTACCCCAAAAATGTTTGGGGACATGCATGTGGAAATATAAGGTACGAGCAACATCGAGTAAATGATGATACTCTCATTCAGCAACATCTTTCTGCTGAGATGTATGAGTACAACTAGTTTGATGAATAATGTCATGATCATCACAAAAAGAAGTAACAACAAACTTCATGTATTTTAAGGCATTATTAGATCGAAGAACCTTAATATGCCGACCAAATTATGTAAAAATCTCATTATAAAACTTAGAGACAATATCAGGCAAATCAGAACGATTTTTCATTAGAAAAAGCCAAGTTATACGCAAAAAATCATCGACAAAGATAACAAAATATGAATATCCATTAACAGTAGGAATTCGAGAAGGACCCCAAATGTCCGTATGGACTACATCAAAAGACTCAGACGCACGACTATGACAATTATGAGGAAACGAACTATGATGATGTTTGTTAAACTAACAAACATCACATTCTAAATTAGACATAGAAGGCAAAGACGAAATAGCTAACTTCAATTTGTCCAATGATGGATGACCAAGATGAAGATGCCACTAAAGAGGTGAAATAGAGGCACTCAATGCAGACGCAGGGGAACGAAATTGTGGTGCAGTATCCAAATAGTATACGCCATCTTTCTCATACCCCGAACCAATCATCTGCTGAGTCTAGAGGTCCTGAAACACACAAGAAGAAGGAGAAAATATAATAGAGTAATTTAAGGTTTTAGTTAATTGGCTCACAGATAGCAAATTAAATGGAAAATTTGGAACAAAAAGACTTGAAGATAAGGTCAAAGATGAGGTGAGATGAAGTACACCCCGCCCATTAACTGGACGAGACGAGCCACCAGTTAAGACAATATGATGGTGAGTGCGAGTCAAATTAAAAAACGAGAAATTACCAGACACATGAGAGGTGACACCAGAATCGATAACCCAGGTTGAGGAAGAAAGGGCAGCGCATGCAATGGTACCTGAGTTTACTAAAGTAGTAGTAGAAGTTGACGGATAAGCCGTGCGTAAAGTCTGAACCAACTCACTAAGATGGGTGGTGAGTAGATCATGAGAACCAGATGAAGGTGCGTCCTGATTACTGGATGATATAGGAGGTGGATGCTGGAGATGCCCTTCAGTTACATAATGAGCAAAATTTGGCTTGCCATATTTTTTCCAACAATATGATCCAGTATGATTGATGCCATCACAATGATCACATTAACAGTAGATGAGTGGCCCAAAGACGAGCATAAGAGCCGAGAATATGCATTAACAGCAGTAGGTAAAGTCTCACTGGCCAGAATCTGATATTTGAATCCCCGCAAGTCAGAATCCAAACCAGAAAGAAGAGAAGTAACCATAAAATCCTCCCAATGATGTCTCTGTTGTACCAAATATGTGGAGAGAGGACGATGTTGCAAAGTTAATCCCACAAACTCTTCAGATTGTTATAATATTCAGCTAAAGGCTTACCAGAATACTTAGTGTTGAAAATCTGCTTATAAAGCTCATATACGTGAGAAACATTACTTTGGGTAGAGAAGGAATTTGCAAGAGAATTTCAAATCTTTTTTGACGCATCACAAAAATCGACGATAGTGGCAATATAGGGCTCCAAACTATGCCACAACCAACCTATAACCACTGAGTCTGTATTTTCCCAATCCACGAGTTTAGAATCACTGCTTGCCGGAGGAAGATCGGTAATAGAACTCAACCGTTTATTCCATTTAAGAAAAACTTTAAATGTATGTGCCCAAGCCAAATAATTCAGATCATTCAAACACTTAGGGGTAACACAACGGGACAAATCATCATCTTTTAGGTCAAAAGTTTGTGCCTCAGCCATGATGGAGAACAACTAATAAATATGAAGCCGAATAGAGATTCAAAGAATAATGAAAGGCTAGTAGTAGCAAACCAATAAAAAAAGAACCACGTTACCAAGAAGCAGCTTGATGACCACAGCGCGACCCAAACAGAAAAGAAAACTAAAGAGCCAAGCACAACCCAAGTCAGCACTGGCCCACTGGGTGTCAAACACACCCAAACAAAGCTGAAGTACTAACGAACACAGTGCGACCCAAGTCGGTGCTAGGGTTCGATCACAGTTGCGACAACAAGCACAAATCTAGGGTTTCAAGCCAAAGAAACTGAAGATCAACCCAAGTCGGTGCTAGGGTTTCGAACAATGCCGAAACAACGAAGCACAGTGTTGGTTTTCGGTGAAGAACAAATCACGGAGAACATCGGTCGCAAAGAGCAACAATCGCGCAAAGAACAGTCGCGCATGCCGCCCTTGTTTTTGATAAATCAAGGAATCAAACAGCCTCAGAACATCAAATTAACTCCCATTATGATCCCTATCAGTATTGTTAGCACCCATAGAAGAAATTTGGACCATAAAAAACTAGCAACAACGGCACAATGAACAGAGAAGAGAACTAGGGTTTACAACGAACAAGAACTTTGGCGAACACAGCATCAAAAAAATTCTGTAAAAATTTTCAAAATTACCAGAAGCATGAGACGAAGCTTTCCATGTATTCGCCGACCATCGGCATCCGTACAAGCAGCGGTGTCACGCTGACGTCATCGTACGGAAAGATGACATTAGCACGCCGTTTCTATCTTTCGATACGTTTCAGAATGATATAGTAGTTCTAGGATTGGATCTTACTTTGATACCAAGTTAAATGTACTGAAATTAACTTGTAGGGTTTTAAAGAAAGAGAAAAGAAGACCAGGAAAAGAAATTAGGGTATTGGAGGCATGAATTAGTACCCTCTTCCTGACATCTATTTATATAAAAAGAATATATGGAACAATAACAAGCCTACTCTTAATACAGAAAATAAAGAAAATAAAGATTCTAACAAATACCAACAACAGAAATTGGCAACTCTTACCATTCCTTCTGACGCTATCCACAAACCATCCAAGTGTGACGACAAAGAGCCCATTTCTCAATCCATGCTGCAGAGCATGCTCAAACTTACGTCCACGAAAGCTGTAAATGCTGTTAAGAGTCCACAAAGGAACATTTGGGAGCATAACAGAACTTTGAATTGACAGAAAAACCAAAGCAATATTATGAGGGTACATTGTCATCGTGACAAAAATTTGGTATGCATGACATAATACCACTATAATGGTAAAATCATCCAAAGCAGACACCAACAAGCTAGATATTGTAACATATAGCCAATCAACTCTATAAGTTTGTTTTATCTGTCTTATCAATTAAGCAATAATCATAAATTTTCTTTTATGGTAGATTATCATTATAAAATTTACCAATTTTGCTAGATTTATAGGAAGCTATCCTTTAATAAATAACAAGGAAAAAAATTATATCTTCTTCACCAAAGTGAATATCATTTTAGGCAGACCTGGTAGAGAAATATAAAACAAAATTAACAAAAAAAAAAAAGGAAGGATATCTGAACTACCAAGTGTGTACATTGAGGATGCAAATGGGGGCTGTACTGACCACCCAATCCCTCTGTTGCATCCTTGACCTGTTTCCGTGCTTCTGCAAATCAAGACATGAAACAAAAACATGAATTGCTGCAAATATAACTACTCAAACAAAAAACAATGCTTGTTATAACAATTAATGTATATCAAGAGAACAAGTAGATAAAGCAAAATATTAGAGAAAGTAAGCTGCGCCAACAGAATCTGAACTGGCAACTATGAAAACCTTCTGACATTCTCTTATGCTATTCCCTAATGGTTCTAAGGTTTCTCGAGTGAAAGGAAATGAAATAGCTTGTACTTGGTCATTTACGTATGGGAAACAAAACAGGGAAAAAAGGAAAAAAAAAACCTACAAATTTCTTCACATTCTATGACCCCAACTAAATAAAAACAAAGAATTTTGCCTTTATCCTTCATTGTCTTTTCCCTTCTTTTTCCCTTTCCTTCAGTAATTCTTAGAGCCAAACAAAGAGTTACACTTGCAAGTATATAGCATGTATAGGTAGAACAGATAACCAACCCAAAAATCAAGAAGAAATCGTCACTACCATCTTTGTCACATTGAATGGAATATTAGATGGATTGAACCATCTGACATTTTTTGCCCTCAAGTTTTAGGTTCCCTTCCCCCCCACCCCACCCCACCCCCCGCCCCCCTTTTAATGAAGTAGATTCTCTCTGTTGAAATCCAAACAACCA
>JAULJZ010190342.1:0-21054 GCA_032270985.1 Heliamphora pulchella | reverse complement strand
GAAATCCATCACATATACTTGTGTTTTTCATTTCATGCAAATCTTTGGCCTCAAATGCTCAAAGAAAGTTTATGCCTCATCTCTTTGCCATGAGATGATGGCATGAACCAAATTTGTTCCCTTTTCTTTTCTCCTTTCAAGAATCATTTTATTTTGAATTTTGGTTATTGAAAATGGTCTATAATTCATATATAAACCATATATATGAGAGGTAGAGCCATGCAATGAAGAATCAAGGCCCCAAAGAGTCATGTATGTGTTATTTCTTGCTCAGCCTCATGAAATCTTGCAGAAATTTCATGTTTTGTACAAATTTATTTTAAGTTCAAATCCCATCCCTTTGATCTCTAAATTTTTCTGTAGTATAATATAGACGTCCTTTGCATACACGAAATTTTGTGGAACCTAGTTTTAGGTTCGTCGTATTTTAAAAATTTTATTTTCCGAAATGACCAAAACACTGTTCTAAACAGCCGATTTTAAAATAGTGCCATTTATTGTAGACAATTTATTTTTGCATGAAACAAGTGGGAGAAGTTAGATTTTTGTCTTATCTTTCTAACCTCACTGGAATCACTCAAAAAGCACAAGTATAGAAAAAGTTATGCTATTTTTTTTTCCCAGGTGTGCCAGATCTGGACGTTCCGTGGTTAAAACTTATTTTCTCTCAAAATACTAAGTATTTTTGAGTATGGTCAAGTCTCAGAGTTCCCTAACATCCATATCTATTTCTATAAAAATTAGCAAAAATTATTTATACGGGATGAGGCACTGTTTGGGTTTTTTAATTCGGTGATGGATTCTTTCCTTTGTTTTTAAGACAGACCAGATCTGCCGCATTTGCATATTTCAATTAAATCTCAGTTTTAGAGGAGGATCCAAGAAAAAACTTTCTTCATGAAAAGTGTTGGGGACATTTTAAATTGGGTACCTGCAAAATTTTAGTGAAGTTTTGCTATTTTTAAATATCTAATTACAGAGGCTAAATCTGTTTATTTACTGCTGTGATCTTAGTTCTTTGGAATGTTAAGGTGATCTTTTAAGTGTCTATTGTTGTGTTTTTTTTATCATGCTATGTTAATTGTTTGTGTATATAATTGTGAAAGAATATTGTCGAAGATAATGTGGTTAAGTGTTGTAAGATAACATGTTAATATTGAAACTGTAATACTTAGCATGCTTACATGAGTTGGAAGAATATATAAATCAGGACATGAAAAAATTTGGGTATGCACATACTAGTTTTACATCAAGCCTAAGATTTTCATATGGAAACTTAGTATTTTATATCATGAAGTTGTATGTTCACATTCATCGGGTACAAGTTGTGGGAGTCACATGCTTATCTAATAAAGATGACGGTTGAAATGAACCTTAATTGCAAATCAAGGCGTCGTGAATGTTTTCTACAGCTATGGCATTCGTAGAATTCTGACCATTCTTGTCTTTCTTCGGTGCCTTACATTCTTTTCTGAGATGCCCCTTCTTCCCACAGTTCCAGCAGGTAGCACCCCCTTTAGACTCGCTCATTCTCTTAAATTTTGGCCTTCCACAATCCGAGTTTCTATCTATTGTCTTCCCTTCGTCTCTGTACTCAAAATTGATCCCGATGCTTCAACTGCTTTTCTTCTCCGGATATCTTCACTGAGAATTAGGTCTTAAACATCATCAAAGCTCAGTTTTGACTTTCCCGATGAGTTACTCACGGCTGTTACAGTGCTATTCCAACTCTCGGGCAAGGAAAATAGAAGAGTCAACGCCAGTATCTCATCGTCAAATTCAATCGACATAGAGCTTAACTGAGTTGTTACCATGTTGTAGTCATTCAAGTGATCTGCAACTGACCCATCTTCTGCTATCTTCAGATTGAATAATCTTTGCATCACATAAACCTTGTTGAGTGCAGTAGACTTTTCATACATGTTGGTTAATGTCGTCATCAAACTCGCCGTTGTCTTTTCCTTCGCAATATTGAAGACAATGTTCCGCTATAGGGTTAATCGGATAACCCCTAGGCTTGTCTAATAAGGAGTAGCCATTCTTATTCCTTCATGCCTTCTAGTTTCTCTTCCTCGAGGGGTAGATACATATTCTTCTGGTATAGATTGTTAGCCCAAGGGTTTTTTTAATTAGATTTTGATGATTTTCATAATTTATTTTCTTAATTATATTGATTTAAAAAGAATTATATTTTAATGTTTCCAAAAAAAGTAATGTTGACACAAATTGACAATGAGTTGGCACTCTTAACCATTTGGGATGACCTCTTTTATCAAATGGATTGACATGAGTATTCTTAAGTTTGAATATTTTGGGTCGACCCTAATTGATATTTGAGTCGACACCTAAAGGCAAAGAAAGCTTGATCCTCTCAAGTGTGTCGACACCTTTGAAATTTGAGTTGACACCTTAACATGTTTATCTAAAATGTTTCAGGTATTCAACTTTGAGTCGACACAAATTGAATTTTGAGTCGACATAAAAGAACCGAGACTCTCTGCTCTAAAATGAGTCGACACAAACTCAGTTTGAGTCGACATCAAGTGATTCTTTACTTTGGTCATTCGGGGATTTTGAGTTGACACCAATTGAAGATGAGTCGACACAAATCTACCGAGTTTGCCTATAGAATTTTGAGTCGATACAAAATTACTGAAAATTCCTGCACTTTTTAGTATCGACACTAAAGGCAATTCGAGTCGACACGAAAAGACCCCCTGGAAAGCTAAAGTACAAAAAGAGTCGGCACCAAATGTATTTGTGTCGACACCGTTGTGTTGGTGAGAAGAATGCAGAAAATTTTGTTGACACCAACGAATATTTGAGTCGACCCAATCACTTGAAGAACCAACCCTCGAAGTTTTGTGTCGACCCAACACCATTTGTGTCGACACCTGCGATGGAAATTCAAATTATGTGGTTGAGTTCAACGGTTAGATTTTTAGCATTTATTGCTCTCACTTACCTTCAACTGTTATGAATCTTCAATAGCCTATATAAGGAGATACTTTTCAGCATTTAAAACAACTGAAGACTTACATTTACTGTTGTATTGCTTGAATCAAAGACAATTTCTCAAGCTCTCATTTATTACTCACAATTCTAACTCTTGTTTTTCATCTCTTTACTCTTCATTTATTGCCAATTATTTTGTAAAGAGAGTGAGTGATATTCATTGTAATACCTCATTTATTATATCTAAGGGTGAGTCACCCTTCATCATTTGAGTGAAAGAGTAGATCTCATCAAAGAAGAACTCAAAAGATTAGCGGAAAAATAAGGGTGTGTTTTTCGTAGGATCGTCTTGATGTTGTAAAGGTTTTGAATGCACCCGTAAGCATTCTACATTAGTGAAAATTCTCAAGGGGAATCTTGGGGAGTGGACGTAGGCTTGGAAGAAGCCGAATCACTATAAATCTCGGTGTCCCGTTTAATTTCTCTGTCCATAATCTCTTTAATATTCGCATTACTTTAATCCTTGATTATACTTGCTATATTTGTTTGTGATATTAAAAAGTTTTCAAAAAAGTTTTTAAAATTGTTATTATCATTTTAAAACCCAATTCACCCCCCTCTTGGGTTGCCTAGAACTAACAATTGGTATCAAAGCATGGGCTCTTGTTTTTTTACTTAACCGTTTAAGAGTTTATATGGCAACCACTAGATCGGACCTATCCAGTCAGAAGATCAGTCCACCAATAGACCTTCTTTGTTCAATGGAACAAATTATAATTATTGGAAGGCTAGAATGAGAATTTACATTCAAGCCGTAGACTATGACCTTTGGAGGATTATCATGAATGGACCCAAGAGACCTACCAAGACTGTTGAAGGAACAATTGTTCCTAAACCTGAGAATGAATGGACTGAAAATGACATAAGAGAGATTCAAAAGAATGCTAAGGTTATGAATCTCCTATATTGCTCTCTTGACCCCAACAAATTCAATAGGATCTCAACATGTGACACCGTCAAAGAAATTTGGGATAGACTTGAAGTTACCCATGAGGGAACTAACCAAATTAAGGAATCCAAGATAAGCATGTTTATTCATAACTATAAATTATTTAAAATGAAGCATGATGAAATCATTTCTGATATGTTTACTAGATTTACTGATATTATACATGTACTAAAATCTCTTGGCAAGATCTATTCTAACGCAGAAATGATGAGAAAAATCCTTAGGTGCATGCCTAAAAATTGGAAAGCTAAGGTCACTGCTTTTTAAGAAGCTAAAGACCTCAATACATTCAGCTTGGAGGAACTTCTATGATCTCTTTTGACTCATGAGATGAACATCAAGATGGATGATGAAGATGACAAGAAGAAGAAGAAGAAGGGCATTGCCTTCAAGTTTTCAACTCATGATGATGAATCCGATGAAGACTCCTCAAGTGATGAAAATGAAGACATGGCCCTTATCACTAGGAAATTCAAAGGTTTCTTAGAAATAAGAAACAAGAAGGAAGGAGGTTATTCAAGAAAGATAGACACAAAGGCGCGCCTAACAAGTTCAAGGGAGATTCAAGCAAATTCAAAAATAATCACAAGAAAGACGAGATCATTTGCTATGAATGCAAAAAGCCCGGACATGTCAAGTCTGAATGTTCTCAAAATGATTCAAAAAGGCTATGATAGCCACATGGGGCGAAAGCGATAATAGTACCTTCGAGGATGAAAGACAAGAAAATGAGTTGCAAATTTATGCCTCATGGCCAAGGAAGACGACGAGGTAACAAATGACCCTTTCTCTTTAGATGAATTACAAAGTGCATTTGAAGATTTGCATGAAGAATTGAGAAAAATTGGTGCAAAGAACTCTATTCTTAAAAAGTTTGTTCTTTTCTCTTCATGTGAAATTGAAACCTTGAAAGAAGAAAAACTTGCTTTATCAAAACAGATTTTCATTTTGAAAGATAAAAATAAGGTTTTAAATGATAAGGTTGAAGATCTTACAAAAACTGTTTATAAGTTTACTCTTGGAAAGAACAACTTAGATAAATTTCTTGACATGCAAAAATGTGTTTTCGACAAAACCGGGATTGGATATCAACCAAAGAAGAAGCAAAAGTTTTTAAGCAACTTTTTTGTCAAAACATCCTCTAATCACTCAAATGCAACTTACTTTCATTGCTATGAGCATAAACACACTGTCACACATTGTCCACAAAGAAAGTCTTTTGATTTATCTGTCAAGAAAGTTTGGGTTCCTAAGGGAACACATTCCCAAGAAACTAACACCAAAGGACCCAAGAAAGTTTGGGTACCAAAAATCAAAACTTGATCTTCTTTGCAGGTATGTCTCAAGTCCTCATTCAACGAGGGGATATAGTATCTTGATAGCACTTGCTCAAGACACATGACATGCGACAAATCGATATTTGCATCCCTCAAACCTAAAGATGGTGGATTTGTGACATTCGGAGACAATAGCAAAGGAAAAATCATAAGAATCGGTTGTATAGGTAAAATTTCTTCCCCTTCTATTGAAAATGTTTTGCTTGTTGATGGTTTGAAATATAACCTTCTTAGCATAAGCCAACTTTGTTTCAAAGGCCACAAAGTTGTTTTTGATCATGTTAAGTGTGTTATTGAAGACTCAATCAATAATAAAGTTATTTTTGAAGGTCATAAGCATGAAAATGTTTACACTTTTAATCTAAATGACCTATCTAAAAATGACACCAAGTGTATAGTCGCCTTGAATGATAATAATTAGTTGTGGCATAAAAGGCTTGGATATGCACACATGAATTTGATTTTCAAACTTTTAAAAAAGGAATTGGTGATTGGTTTACCCCAAATGAAATTTGAAAAAGACAGTGTGTGATGTATGTCAACACGGCAAACAAGTTAAAAGTTCTTTTCATTCCAAAAGTGAGATTTCAACTTCTAGGCCTTTACAATTATTGCACATGAACTTATTTGGTCCAATAAGGACTCTTAGCCTTAGAGGCAAGAGATATGCCTTTGTTGTTGTTGATGACTTTTCTAGATATACTTGGGTGCTTTTCTTAGTTCATAAGGATAAAACCTTTGTCTCCTTTGCAAAATTGTCTCAAAGAGTTCAAAACGAAAAAAATTTTCAAATCACAAGTATCCGAAGTGATCATGGTGGAGAATTTGAAAACAAAGATTTTGAAAAGCTTTGTGATGAAAATAGTATTAACCAAACTTTTCTGCTCCTAATCCCCTCAATAAAATGGAGTTGTTGAGAGGAAGAACAGGACTTTAGAAGAAATGGTTAGAACCATGCTATGTGAAAACAATCTACCAAGATACTTTTGGGCCAAGGCAGTAAACACAGCTTGTTTTATTGTGAACAGAGCTATGATTCGAGTTTCTCTTAAGAAAACCCCATATGAGCTATGGAATGGAAGAAAACCTAATATCAGTTATTTTTGCGCCTTTGGGTGCAAGTATTTTGTTTTAAATAATAACAAAGAACTTTTGGGAAAGTTCAATGCAAAATCTGATTAAAGTATTTTTTTAGGATATTCCTTATCTATATTCCTTATAGAGTTTTTAACAAAAGGACCATAGTTGTTGAAGAATCTATACATGTGGTATTTGATGAAGCTAACTTTGGTTCTTCAAAAGAATTTTGTGAAGATAACTTGGTTGACATAGAAAAAGGTGTTGAAGACATCTTCATTATGGACCAAGATGAGCCAAATCATGAGAAAGCTTCTAATTCTCAGCAAGATGAAGTCCAACAGGCTGCTGGACCTTTAAATCCTGAAAATTCAAATTTGCCTAAGGAATAGAGGTATGCTCATGGTCACCCAAAAGATTTGATCATTGGTGATCCATCTTAAGGTATCAAAACTCGATCTTCTCTACATAATTTTTGTGGTAATTTAGCATTCCTTTCTCAAACTGAACCAAAACATTTTGAGAAAGCTGAAAACGATGAGTTTTGGACCTTGGCTATGCAAGAAGAGCTTACCCAATTTGAAAGAAACAAAATTTGGATTTTAGTCCCAAAACCTAAGGAACACTCCATCATCGGTACAAAATGGGTTTTTAGAAATAAAATGAATGAGAATGGAGTAGTTCTTAGGAACAAAACTCGATTGGTAACCCAAGGCTACAATCAAGAAGAAGGCATCGATTTTGATGAAACTTTTGCTCCTGTAACTAGGCTTGAAGCCATTAGGATGTTGCTTACTTTTGCATACTTTAAAAATTTCAAACTCTATCAAATGGATGTCAAAAGTGCTTTTTTAAATGGTTTTATCTCAGATGAAGTTTTTATAAAACAATCTCCTGGTTTTGAAAATCCTAATTTTTCAAATTTTGTTACAAACTTACCAATGCTCTCTATGGTTTGAAGCAAGCACTTAGATCATGATATGAAAGGCTTAACAAATTCTTTATTGAAAATGAGTTTTCAAGAGGAAAAATTGATACCGTTCTTTTCATCAAGTCTCAAGGAAATGATATGCTTGTTGTCCAATTTTATGTAGATGACATTATTTTTGGCTCAACTAATGAATCTCTTTATAAGGATTTTACTAAGTGTATGTAAGTAGAATTTGAGATGAGTATGATGGGTGAGCTCAACTACTTCTTTATACTTCAAATCAAACAAACTCAAGAAGCAGTTTACATCAATCAAGTCAAGTACACAAAGGATTTATTGAAAAAGTTTGACATACAAAAAGCAAAATCTATGGGAATCCCAATGTGTCCTACAACAAAGCTTGATAAGGATGAAAACGGTAAAACAGTAGAGGAAAAACGATATAGACGTATGATTGGATCTCTTTTATACTTAACTGCTAGTCGTCTAGATATTATGTTTAGCGTTTGCATGTGTACTAGATTTCAATCTAATCCTAAAGAATCACATGTGATCGCCGTTAAGCGTATCTTTAGATACGTCTTAGGTACACAAAACATAGGATTGTTCTATCCTAGAGAAATAGGCTTTGAGTTATTTGACTATTCTGATGTTGACTTTGCCAGATGTAAAGTGGATAGAAAGAGTACAAGTGGAACATGTCAATTCTTAGAATACTCATTAATCTCATGGTTTAGTAAGAAATAGAACTCAGTAGCCTTGTCTATAACTGAGGCTGAGTACATAGCAGTTGGTAAAGAATCACATGTGATCGCCGGTTCATGCTTCAAGATATTGCTGATCTGAATTTTTCTGATGCATATTGTTAAGGGTTATTTATGTAACTTGATAATATTTGGTTTAATATAAATAGTTAGAGGAGTTAACCCTTTAGATTAAGCTCTCTCATTCTTTCAATGTCACGTTAACATAGTATCAGAGCTAAAATTCTTGAAAAAAAAAAAAAACTCCTCAGTCGCTGATAAACTCTAACCCATCCATCGACGCCGCCTTCGTCCTTAATCTACACAGTCATCACCACAGTCGCCAGCGCCGTCATCGCCACCGTCGCCGGCCACAGTCGCCGTCATCGTGACCACAGTCCCCACATCGCGACTTCGCAATTCATCTTCGCACAGTTGCCATCCACCACAGTTGCGATTCATCATTGCGACTGCAAAGACGTCGCCGTCCACCACAGTTGCAGCCGCCGAAGCCGTCCACCACAGTCGTTGGCGTCGACGCCATCCACTACAATCGCCGCTGCTGTCGCCGTCTTTCAGATCTGCTACTTGTTTTGGTATGACCAGTTCATGTTTTTTATTAACCCTAGTCAGATCTGCTAAAGACAGTCCCCTACTCTTATGATTCGGGTTCCTTTTTGTGAGTTGTGAGTTTTTGTTCCTTTGTGAAAGCAAATTGTTGTGTTTGGTTGGTGGCATTATGGATTCCAAACTATCTGTTCCTCAGTTCACCAATCCCTAACTCACTACTCGTAAATTGAATGAAGTTAATTATTTGCATTGGTCCAAAGCCGTAAAAGTTTCCTTAACTGGTCCAGGTAAACAAAATCATTTGACTATGTTTGGTCCATCTTATGATAAACGGGAGCCTGAATGGGAACAAGAGGATGCTCAGATTGTTACACTATTGTGGAATTCTGTGGAGTCACATATTGCCAATATGTGTACCCATCTTGACACTTGTAAAGAAATTTAGGAGTACATTCAAATGTTATATTCTAGTAATCTTATTCGTATATATGATATTTCGGTTGAATATTTTCAGTTGCAACAAGATGACAAGTCTGTTACCAATTATTTTACTGTACTTAGGAGGTTTCATGAAGAGTTAAATGTGGTTTTTCCCATCACAAATGATATTCGCAAAATGCAACAGTAACAACAACAGATGGTTGTGATATGATTTTTTGCGGGATTACGTGGTTTTTTCCATCGCAAATGATATTCGCAAAATGCAGCAGTAACAAGAACAGATGGTTGTGATATGATTTTTTGTGGGATTACGGCCTGAATTTGAGTCCGTTCGCTCTCAGATTTTGGAAGGAGCTGAGCTCCCTTCTCTTGCCGAGGTATATTTTCATATCTTGTGCGCTACTTCTCAAGACAGTTCTCAGGGCTCTAGTAATTCTTCTTGGGACAATTCTGATCGTTCAGCTCTAGTTACACAACACCGAGGTGATCAATTTAGTGGTTACAGTCCTGGCCGAGGAAGTGGTGGTTCTCGAGGTGGTCGCATCGGTGATTCTCGTGGTGGTCGTAGTGGTCGAGGTCCACCTCGTCAGTGTTCCAATTGTGACTTATTCAATCATACACGAGAGACATGTTGGGATCTTGTTGGCAAACCCTCTCAGTTTGCTAATACTGTGACGTTCGACAATGTTCATCTTTCTGCCTCCTCTACTCCGGTTGAGGACAAGAATATCACTGTTTTCGAGGAAGAGTACTTTAAGTTTTTTCAGTATCGTGCATGGTTTGGTGGGTTTACCGATACTGTGACTAGTTTTGATCTTAAAAGATATGGCGTTAATCATTATATTTTCTATAGACATACTGGAGCGGGCAAGATACTGCTAATTGTGTATGTAGATGACATTGTAATCACTGGTGATGACTTTAATGGTATTGATGAATTGAAATCATTTCTACAAGTCAAATTTCATACTAGAGATATGGGAAGGTTGAAATATGTTTTGGGTATTGAAGTGGTTAGATCACACCAGGGCATCTTCTTGTTTCAAAGAAAATATGTTCTTGATTTATTGAGTGAAACAGGAATGGTAGGGTCCAAACCTATTAACACACCTATGGATCTCAACACAAAATTAGTTGCAGGTCAAGGTGAGTTGTTAGTAGATCCAAGATAATACCGACGATTGGTTGGGAAGTTAAATTATTTGACTGTTACTAGACCAGACATTTCTTTTGCAGTCAGTTTTTAGATGCTCCACGAAATTGTCATTAGGCTGCCATTGTACGTATTCTAAGATATCTTAAAAGTGCACCAGGTCGTAGTTTATTATATCAGAATTATGGCTATACTCGGATCGAGGGTTGTACGGATGCAGATTAGACTGGATCTCCATTTGATAGAAGGTTAACTACTGGCTATTGTATATTTGTTGGAGGTAATTTGGTCTCATGAAAAAGTAAGAAATAGACTGTTGTTGCTTGCTCTAGTGTTGAGTCCGAATATAGAGTTATGACACATCACTTGTGAGTTGATTTTGTTGAAATATATGCTAGAGGAACTTGGATTTCAACATTCTCATCGTATAAATTTGTTATGTGATAACCTAGCAGCAGTTCACATCGCATCCAATCTACTATTCCATAAGTGAACCAAACATATTAAGGTCAATTATTACTTTAGTCGAGAAAAGCTGTTACAAAATGTAATTCGTACAAGTTATGTGAAATCAATGGATCAGTTGACAGATTTATTCACCAAGTATTTGTGTGGTTCACGAGTGAAA
Organism: Heliamphora pulchella; assembly: GCA_032270985.1. NCBI lineage: Eukaryota > Viridiplantae > Streptophyta > Magnoliopsida > Ericales > Sarraceniaceae > Heliamphora > Heliamphora pulchella. The sequence goes on along the minus strand of JAULJZ010190342.1, from coordinate 10,210 downwards.
TATATTTGTACCAAACTTGGTATACATGATATATATGTACCAACTTGAGGAGGAATATTAAGGGTTATTTATGTAACTTGATAATATTTGGTTTAATATAAATAGTTAGAGGAGCTAACTCTTTAGGTTAAGCTCTCGCATTCTTTCAATATGTCACGTTAACACATATGGTGATTTTTGCACTGCGCTTTTGTGATATCTCATCCCACATTTGTTGGAGATAGAAATTAAGTCTGGTATATAATGAAACTTGTAGGCTACTACTAATAACTTGAGTTTAAGCTTTTGAGTCGCGTTGTTAGGCTCGTTGTTCAAGTTATTAGGCTAGTGATCTACTTTTATGGCCTGTGGAGATTAGTTGTCCTATTTCTTTTAATGTCGTAAATTGTTGAACAATATTATAGGGGGTTGTGAACTGCCACACAGGCACGATTGGTGTTCCAAGGCAATTGGTTATCAAAAAGGACCCATTGTCTATCCCTGATGCAGTTAACAGAGCTTGGTTGATGCTACCTCTAGGTGCGTTTGGAACTTTGCATTCACCATTTCACTCTCTTAAAATATTTTCTTGTTGCATTCAATAATTTGTTCTTCAATCACTGTCAACCTCAGCTAAATTAGTAGAGCAAACTTTTTTTCTGGAAGTATCTAATATTTGAAAATGCAAAATGATCTGGTTCAGTTGCAAAGCCTTTGGTTGTTGATGGAAGTGCAAAATCACACGTACTCTCACTGGCTTACGATCAATACGCTCTTCAGATACTTGAACCTCCACTTGTTCCACAGGAATTTGTTAAACCATGGTATGCTAACTTCCATTTGGCACTTCCTTTCTCATTTATTATTGTTACTGGTGCTGACAACTATGGAAATGGCAATTTGGTGGTTGCAGGAGGTATTCTCTTCAAGGTTTACATCATTGGGGAAGCTATTAAGGTTTTTAGGCGTTTCTCTTTGCGTGATGTTAGTAAATGCGAGCTATCGGCAAATGCTGGGGTATTCCACTTTCCAAGGGTTTCTTGTGCAGTGGCATAGGTTGATGATCAGACCTTGACCCTGGGATTGCTGGTAAGTTTGTCCTTCTAGGATAGCCTTCTTTGTTGTGTTTACTATTGCGAAGGGAAGGATAGCCAACTTTGTTGTGTTTACTATTGTTAAAACAAGTGAATGCACGTGATATTAGGGATATGCTGGGTTCTCAAACCACTTCACCTTCTTATAAGAGCATCTTCAATAGGTTCTTCATATGAAGCATGTTAAGTAAAATCGCTAGTTAATATAATGTTTAGTGCTCTAATTGTTTTTTTAATTTAACTCACTAGGTTTTTTTTTTTTGCTTGCATTTCACAGTTTTGTCTAGTTAAATTTAGCTAGCCATCAATGGCTAGCCCCATTAATTTGACCAGTAAAAATATGTTACCTATAGCCATGTCACCAATCAAGTGTTTGATGTATCTTTTTGTATACTTTACCTAGTCAAAATTTGTAGTAGTCTTGGAGTATTCATGACAAATGTCTAGCCAAAATTAAAATTATATTTTTTAGTATATTTAGCTAGGTAAAATAAATAATTATTAGTGTTGGAGATGTCGTAAGCCTGCAGTTTGACATAGTGTAGCAAAACATAGTAATGGAGTGATTGCCTTGAAGGCTTCAACTGAGTTAGTGGGAATCTGCTCACTTGTGTTAAGGTTTGAGAACTTGTGTTTGGGAAGGTCATTTATATGCTAGGTAAAATAAATACTTAATAGTGTTGGAGATGCTTTACAGTTTAACAAAGTGTAACAAAACTTGTCATGTTATGGAGTGATTGCCTTGAAGGCTTCAACTGACTTGGGAATCTGCTCACATGTGTTAAGGTTTTGAGAACTTGTGTATGGGCAGGCTATTTATATCTTGGAATGGCCTTTACTGGATTAGTTTGTTCTTTTTACGTGCAGAGCATCAACCACGACCTTTGCTCGAGAACTCCGCCGCCGACTGGTAACAATCCTTCAAGATCTCTCTCCTAATTCTGCAGCAACATTTGCTTTGAGAAATTTACGGTTGTGTACATTTGTTCTTTTTGTCCTATATTTCATGATAGTCATTGAGATGGTCCTATTCTTTTTCTAGGGTCTTTGGCTATTCAACTTAGATATTATTAGAGAGCATGGGACCCAAGACCGTCTCTACGTCGTTGACATCAAGTGTCAATTTTATTCAATGCCTCATACTGACGATTCTCTCCATTATATAAAAATGTTAGAGCTCATCAAGAACTAATTACATGACTGATTTTCAACGATTACATCAATTCTATGTAACTAAAAAAAAATCTAAAATATACAGTTAATAATACAAGAATCATGTCATAATTAGATAGGCTAATTATGGGTTGATATAATCTGATTGACATCAACTATTTCCCTGGTAAGCAATCATCCTCTACCCATTTCCATTTTATGATGCTTTCATCTTGGTTTAACTACTACAAGTTCCATTCGGAAGTCTCAGCACCATGTTTATTTTTTGTAGTTAAAAGTGTTATTAAAGTCTTTTGCTCTCCATGTCTGTTCATTTGTTCCACCTTTTTTGATATTCAGAATTGCAAATCATGAAGGCTCAAATCATGCGACAGTTTTTCTCCCTTATATTTTTGGTTGAGAATGCAGACTGTCATGTGTACAGAAAATGTGGTTTTGCAGCAAAGCTCCATATGGCCCTCAGTTTGGTCGTCTAATATCTTGCAGGGTATGGGAAAATGCCAGAATATGAGCAACATACATATTTACAGATTTCCTCCTGAGCCTGGTGCAAAGCAAGTACAAGAAATGCGCTGATTAAACCTGTTGAATAGCCCTCGCAACCGAAAAGTGGCTTATAGAGATAGCATCATATCATATCTTGCCATATCATATCTTGCTCGCTAGCAAGTTCGTGCAAAAGAACTTGTGCATATTCTTCAGGAATATATATGGTGGTGTTTAACATTGTTAAATTTAGTATCTTTTAAAATGTACCTTATAATAGAAGTTGTGAGTATTTGGTAAAAATTGTGGTTTATAGTTAAAATAGAAAAAAAAAAGTAATTATAAATTAGAGCAGAAGTTATGGGTATTTAAAAAAAATTATATCTTATAGTTAAAATTACTAATAAAAAGTTAAAAATTAAAAATTAAAAGCTACCAATAATAGCTTTGCCAAACAACCGCATAGCCCTGAACTGTAGTCGGTTGCGGCAAATGTGTACATGAAGTCACCATCTCCCCACTATATGGCTTGCAGCTGGCAGGGTATGTTGCCCTCTTCAGAATCAGCCATCCTTAAAACAGTTCCTAGATACTAATTATTCTTATCCTTTTCTTCCCCGATTTCTATTTGCATCTTATCGTTCGTTTTCGTAGTGTATTCTCATGGTTTCTGTTGCTACTTGCCTAATATGTAAGCTGTTGGTGTATTCACAAAGAACATGAGGAAAATAATAAAAATTATATTATTTTTTCATTGAAGTAATAAAAATTAATATTTTTTATTTACTTTTTGTACAAAGAAGAACACGAGGGAGGAGAGAGAACAAAATAAAAAGCTAAGATTATTTTATTTTAATAGTTATATTTTTGATATCTACACAAATGTTACATTAAAAATTTTATATTGTATAATAGATATTCAATTTTATGAATTTAAGAGTGAAATAAAAAGTAATATGAAGAATTTAATAATTAGTTAATTAGTAAACTTTAACGCACTCAATTAAAAATACATTTTTATTAAAATTTTAATTTATAGATGTAAAAAAAATATGAAAAAATAACAAAAATAAAAATTATATTATTTTTTCATTAAATTAGTAAAAGAAAAAATAATAAAAATAATATTTTTTATTTTTTTTATAAAAAAGAACATAAAAGAAAAGAAAAAAAAATGCTTTAAAATTATTTTATTTTAATAATTAAATTTTTAATACCTACGTAAATATCACATTAAAAATCTTGGTGCGGCAAAAGGAACCGCTGAGAACTACTAGGAAATAGTGCAAAACACATCTTTTGGGCCATGTTTAATTATCGTATTAGGGGATGAGGTTCAATTACTAATTATGTGGGTCCACATTTTGGTAAATAAAATTACGTGGTATGTACTAAGGTCTTGTTTGGATTAATTGATAAAGTTGACTTACTAATTTTTTGCGCTTATTAAGGCGGGTGTAGCTAGATGCGCAGAGGGAAGATTTTGGGCATATATAAGAGGTATAGTGGTAGCTTTACAAGGTATGCTAAGTCTTTGGGGTTGGATCTCTAGTTCGTAACAAGTGGTATTAAAGTTAACTTAATTTATAAAATTTTATAAATTACAATATGAATTCAATTATTTTTCTTCTTTTCTTGTTGTTTTTCAAATTAAGAGGATGTTTGATATTGTTAAAATTAATAACTTATAAATTATAATTTATAGTAAAAATTTAAAATATTTAGTAAAAATTATAGTGTGTATTTAAAATAAAAAAAATATTATAAATTATAGTAAAAATTATAATTAAAATTAATAAAAAAATTAAAAATTATTGATAATAATTTTATCAAACACCTTCTTAGACTATTGGCAAAGATTTAAAGCCCTGTATTCAGTACTGAACAGAAATATGGAAACAGCTAAATTTGCTTATCTGACTTGTCAAAATCATTATCGTACAGTGTGATGGAGACAGTGTTGGAGTAGTGATTTGGGCAAGATTGACTTGAAAAGTTAACAACTTCATAAATTTATTTATTTTTTTTATTTTTTATTTTTTTAAGTTTACAGGTCAATCTAATTATTCAACAAATTTAAATTTAATTTTACAAAAATGAGTTCTAACTTCCCCCAAATTGGAATCAAACTAAGGTCTGACAATTTTAATTTTTTAATTTTTTAGTTAAAAATATTAAAAAGTGAAAATTGTTCAGGTATTAAAATTGTTAAAAAGTTAAAAAATTAAATTAAAATATAAATTTTTAAAATATTTTATTTAAATTTTTATCACTTTTAAAATAAAATATTACCTTTTATTTATAACTTATTTACTACTACAATCAATTATATATAATTGTTAATATCAAATATATAAAAGAATAAAATTGTTCAATTTGAATAAAAAGCAAAAATAATTAACTTTTTACCTAAATAATTAACGTCAAAAAAATTAGTTTAAAAGTTAAGTTACCAAACAATTTATTTTGAATTAAATTTAATTTTTTAACTAAAAAAAACTATCTTTTAAGTTAATTATCAATCAGGCATAAGATCTTGGATAAGTTTGTTCCAATTTTTTGGAGTGCACAATATCAAGTGAAGATTTTAAGGGAAAAAAATCTCAAATATAAGAAAATTAAGGGTTGAATAAGGCCTAATAAATTCAACTTTATTATTTTTATATTTCAAGAAAATTACAAATTAGTTTCCTTCAGGTAAGTGCTTCGTTTAATGAAGTTGGAATAACTAAAGCTTTTATAAAATGTTAGTGCTACCATCCGTGCATTTTACGTTTGCTTGGATTCGATATGTTGATTTATACATTAAAAAAAAAATGTGAATGCTATGAATTTTAAAAGTCATTCACAAATACAAATGTAACAATTATATTAATATTATTATAATTATTTATTTATAATTTTACAAACAATGTTCACTATTTATAAATAAATAAATTCAAATCATACAATATAATAGTGAAACTATTTTAGAACATAAAAATCAAATACTGTATTTGTGAATAATTTATTGTCCCTATTTTTTATAAATATCACATTTGAGATAATAATTTATTTGTTTGTTTAAGTTTATTTACTTTAATCTTTATTTAGTTTTTTTATGGTTTAGCAAATTATTATGCTTCTTTATTTTTCTCATCGAAATAGGTAAAAAAATTTATTTTTTTGATAAAAAATCTAATAATCTCAAAAATGGCAGCTTATTTTATTTTATTTATAATGTTCATAGAACCTATTATATTAACAATATAAGGTCAAAAAAATAAATAATTATACAAAAAAAAAGGTTTAAAAAATTGGGCTAAATAGTTAATTGATATGTAAAAAATAGAAAGGAAACAATAATCGGAGGGCAAAAAATGAACAAAATATAATCCACACGGTAACTATTTCTTATATGATAGGGTATGGACAAAAGTGTATTGATAAATTACGTTTACTTCTCTTTAAATTAGTTAAAAATACAAACACTGAGATCTCTTAAATGAGACTAAATTCCTTGTTAGATATGTTAAGTAAACGAAATTAATTAAAAATATAATTTTATCATATCTTTATATATCTTTATCTCAATAAAATAATACTATAATTTAAAAATAATTAATATTTCTCTCTTTCTCCTCTCCCTCTCCCTCTCCCTCTCCCTCTACAACTTCCCTCTCTCGAACCTAGGTGGTGACGACGAAGCGGTTATGCTCGACTCTGAAGATTTCAATGAGTTTCTCGAGGGCAGAGGGAGTTTAGACTTCCTAGGTGAAGGTGGGAATGATGGGGCGTGTTTGAACCACTGGTCGAGGCGGTTGGAGAGGATTTTGAGGCGGCCGTTGGTGTTAAGGGAGTGGAATTTGGGTGGGAGAGGAAACGGCGGTGGTGGCGTGATGGTGGCGGAGATGATTTTTTAGATGATTTGGAGTTTGAGGAGCAAGGTGAGAGAAAAACCCAACAGGGGAGCTCGTTTGTAGGATGAGATTCGAAGATCCACCGAAGCCCACCGTTGTATACGAGTTGCCGCCATCCACAGCAGCCAATTGGGCTGCGGCCGTCGAGCTCTGTCTCCGGTACTATGGTGGGTGTTGTGAACTCAATGAGTGCCCATTCGCCAACGGCTTGATCTCTTCCAAATCTTGATGAACGCCATGTGAGCCCAAATGGGTCGTCGTCGTCATCAACCTCTGAGTTTGAGCTTTGGGGCTCGAACACTTTATGTTTGTCAGACCATTTTTGCCAAAATCGACGCCGACATTTGTGAAACTAGAGAAGAGAGATGTCGGAGCGGAGCGAAATCTCAGCAACCTAGAATTTGAATTGGGTTGTTGGTGATGAGGACGAAGATGATTTTGGAATTGTCTTAATTCGTCTTGATCTGATGCTTAGAGAAATCAGATGCTTTTATAGAGAGAGAGAGAGAGAGAGAGAGAGAGAGTGATCAGGGGAATATCGAAAATTAATAATAAAAATAAAGATAAAATTAGTTGTAAATGTAAAATAATTTTTGATGTTCCTAAGTTTCATCAAATTTTTTGACAATTATTTGACGAGAGTGGGTATATGAAATATAAAAACACAATAAAAGGAAAAATAATGTAATTTCAAAAATTTCAAGGGAGGTCCTTGTATTTTTAATTAATCTCATGGAAGTAAATGTAATTTATCCAAATATATTTGGTAATTTTTAAAATTTATTAAATTCTTATAAATAAAAAAATATATTTTTACTTATTTTTTAAATTATATCTTTCTTCCTCGACCACCTTCGGCGTACACATTCGACTACTATCTCCAGCCACCACCTCTAACGACTATTTTTGACTACCATTAATATCTCTTACTATCATTATTGGCAAACAACTATGACAACTACTTTGCCCACAACCCACTTTCACCCACCACCTTTTCGACCACCATTAATCATCATTTTCACTCACTATTTTTTATTATTGGTCATCATCTCTACTTACAATTGTTGACCATCTTAGTTTAAAACACAATTTCTATTCATCGACTACCACCTCCACCCACTACCTCTATTCACCGGCAACACCTTCAACCACTCCTGGCCACCATGGGCTTCCGTACTTTTTACAATTTTTTTCGATAACTTTTTTTTTATTGGCAAGTAGTGACCCTCTCGAGAATTACTTAATTATTTTAAAATAAAATTATACAAAAATATTTATGTGCTAAATTTATTTTTTATTTATTTTTTATATATAAATAAATAAATATATTTAGGTCTACACAAAAATATTTTTAATAAATTCCACCTAAATAGTTTTTGAGTTTTGTAACGTGACAAACTGTTTAAACTGTTATGACAACTAAAGCAATACAACTGTCTTTTTTTTTTTTTTCTTTTAATTAGCAGCGTTCTTGTTAATTTTTATTTTATTTTTATAATAATGTTTGTTAACTTCTAATTGAGAAAACATTTTGCTTTATTCGTCGGTTTAAATTTTCTTAAATTACATCAATACAACGTTATTGGATCAAAAATGTGTGAAGCCCGAATTACGCTTGTTGTATCGCATGATTAATCTATTCAATCCTGATGAGTCACGTGTCGCCGCAGCTAATCCAATGTCGTTATCCGTCACTGTCAGCTTGGGTAGTTATTTGGTAGTCTTGGATTACTGTTATTTTTCAAGTGTTAATTATTAGGCACGAAATGGCAGGCAACTCGAATTATGTAAATATAAAAAAAATATTAACATGCCAGATATAATAAAATTTACAATTATTTTTTAAAAAATAATTATACAAAAAATTAAAATTTAAAATTTATAAGGAATTATACGAAAGTATAAAATTTAAAATTTATAAGAAGAAATTACATAAAAATTAAAATTTTATATTTATACTGTTATCAATTAATTGCAACACGGTATATACATTAGTTGTACAAAATTTACATACTAAATAAAACTAAAAAACAATTCCCTTGTTAGTCACATTATCCAATGAATTTGTACACCATATATATATACATTAGTTATACAAAATCTACATACTAAATAAAACTAAAAAGCAATTCACTTTTTAGTCACATTATCCAATAAATTTGTTTTTGTAGTGGTATTTGTTACAATCCTAAGAATAAGTAAGAAATAAAATCTTAAATGTGCCAAAGAGTCAATGAGCTGTTTGATAGTTTCACACAATAAATTAGTCAAAAAAACTCCTATTTGTAAATTGATTTGTACTAAACGATTTAATTAAAAAAATTAGACGCCGCAAACAATCAAATAATCAACAAACAAGAAAATAAACAATCACACAAAGAACAAACGAGACAGCAATTTTTATATATAAAAATCCAAAACCAGGTAAAAACCACAAGACTGCTCTAGATCTAAAAAATAATGCACTATATCAAACGTTGATTACAAAAAATTTTTACAACTCCGACATTGATCCCATAGTCAATGGTAATAAGTCTATCATTGCCGAAGTCACGTACACTAATTTTGCACTTGACTGCCGCTGGAATCTATCATCATATTTCAACTGTTGACGAAATCTTCCACCAGGTTTCGAACTCTTAAGAACCCTCTTAAGAGACTCCACGAACTCGAACAGATTGTTGAAGGTTTGATTGACTTGATTACACGAAAATTAACTAATCATCAAGTTTAGTTGACTGGCTTGGAATGTTTCTTGATCAACTATCTTGGCTTCTTCGCAGCTAGGGATTATAATTATAATTGAGGAGGCAACCACATGGAAACTCTAACAACCCTTTTATATCAACCTGCCAAAATCCTAGTCTGTTGAAATTTTTTTAGAACAAACATCTGTTTGTTTCAATAAAAATGTCTTATTTCCTAATCACAGAGTAAATGTCTCATGTGTGAAATGAGACATTTCATAACAAATATTTCAATTTTAAAATGAGGCATTTTATAATAAATATTGCATTTTTAAAATGAGGCATTTCCTAAAAAATTAGATATTTCAAATTCAAAACAAATGTCTCATTTTCAAAATCAGGCAAATCATAACAAATTAGACATTTCATAACAAATGTCTTATTTTCAAAATGAGACATCTCATAGCAAATAAGGCATTTTAAATCCAAAACCAAAGCTTCTTTATTTTTTATCCTTCTCCAACGAATCTGGTGGTGGCAGCGGCGGCAGCAGCTGCGGTGGCGGTAGTGACGGTGGGGAGCGGTGGCGACCTAGTGGTGGCAGCGGTTGCTATGTAATTTGCAAGTAAAACTATTATAGAGGATTGGGGGTAATTTTGGTATGAAAAATAATATAGAGGATTTATTGAAACATAATCTTTAGTTAGAACTTATTAGAATATATGACCTTTAAATAGATTCTAACTCAAAATTTTCTTAAAATTTATGACGAGTTCGAGAATTATTTTTTGACCTTCGAATAAGAGGATAAGTTAATCCTGAAGTGAAGAAGTTACCCTAGGTGATGGGTATCGGACAAACAATTCAAAAAATAAATTATAAAAATATGGGC